>VDFB02391967.1:0-26261 GCA_007258455.2 Sequoia sempervirens | reverse complement strand
ATGTGTTGTCTATTTTGCATGTGTATAAAAAACAACACTATAACACTCGTGTTGGTCTAAGTCTCAATGACACTGAGTTCTAAGTGAAATCCAAGACTATAATCACTATTTCTTCCTTAGTAAAAATATTGATATCCAATAATCACCAACTATCAAAATCAATGTGCCATGACCAATATAAATCATTGATCAATAAGTTTATCAATGATAACTATATATAATCCAAGAATGTAATATTTCAAAACATCAATTGTTGCCTTTGTAACCAAAACAAAAGTCTTCAATGAATACCACACATGTATGCAAAATGTATATCACCTGAATATGTATGTCACTTGTAGATATGTGTCAAATCAATCATACAACCAACCCAAAATAAACCATGATAACCATTAAATGCAAAAGACTTGATAATAAATACCAACAAAGTAAGTGCCAAAACAACCCTTCACATCAATGCCCAAACCAATGTCAAAGGGATCAACAAACTCCCCCTCTGGCATTGATGTCTTACCCACCAAAGAATTCAATCGAATATAACCTATATGAGCACCAATGCACCAATCCTTGCTATGTCAAACAATCACTAGCATTATGCAATATTGAGCATTCAATCAAATATAACTTGTATGAGTACCAATGCACCAATCCCTGCCATGCCAAACAATCACCAACATTATGCAATATTGAGCATTAAACATCATGAGGCATTATGAAAAATTGAGCATTAAACATCATGAACCAAATGTTGGACTAAAAACCATAAACCTATCACTGAGCTCATCTCCGCCTTTTGAAAACAATGCTAAAGGTCAAAGGGGTGGGATATCAACAAATACCTACTCATGAACAACAATCTACTATCATAGTGACAAAAAAAACATCATATCTAAATAAATAATTCTGAAAATAGAGCATTGCATAATGAAACATACGACTGCCATAGCATAAAAACTAAACCAAGATGCCACCACGCTGAAAATATAACCCATGGGTGTACAATATGCATGAAAACTCCCACTAAAACCATGCACTCAAAGAGATAACACTATAAATGAAGCATGAGCATGTCAAGAGATGGGGATATCAAGAAGCATGAGTATCAACCACCTTATCAACCTTTGCATGAAATATACCATCTCGTTGTATTGAACTATTATCACTATCATCAAAACCAAATTTCAATCACAAAAGAAGCCACTGTCATGAATTCCAATCACCATTGTCAAAGATATAACCATCCAAATGCAAAGCAAATTTGCAAAGTGCAAAGTGTGTATGGACTGAAATATACCAAGCCATGTATGTACCAATGCCAAAGAAAATATTGCCAAGATGAAAGTAGTGTGAAGAAACTACTTTCCAAGATAACTTTCAAGTGAATGCATGCTCAAGTGACTGAAAAATAACAAAGAGACACTAGTAGTGTAACCTATATAGAGGAGCCAAGCATCAAGAAATTAATTGACCAAGCCTTATAAACTGTTGCAATTCCTTCAAGCCATGATAAGAGTATCAAAATTAGTAAGCATAATGACATGATTAATATCACACTATGGACTATTTTGACAGCAATGACAAATTCCACCATGCTAACTAACTGAGATGAATATCTAATGAGTATCAACATCAATGTGAACTAAATTCAGCAAGCCATGTGAACTAGTATCTTTGTGAGAAAGAATCTAAGAATATTTGACACATATGGTTCTTCAACATCAAATCCTCAATATCTTGAGATATAGCAATACTTATAGCAGCTCTTTGAAGATTACCAAGCTTCAACATAATGCATCAATAATATGAACTTTCATAAGCATCAACAACGTACTGTTGGCATTAAACACCATATATCGGATCCTACAAAGTAAATTATTTATTCCCCCTACAAATAAGCTCCATATAAAGCATTGCAATCACTAGATTCATGAGGTGACTTAATATGCACTGTCTCTAGAATATAACTTAATGTGCACTATGATAGTGAAGAATGATGTCAATAAACCTTCAAATCATCACAAAGATTGTTCATCATTACGCAAAGTATCCCACATTATGTCTCAGTACTAGTAATGTGTAAACATAAACTTATGAACTACTCTTGTAAACACTGTCACCATGATGGCATGTATACCAAGGCTATCAACATAGTAATATCTGTAAACATCTACATACCTACCCCTTAATACATATCAAAACTTTGTATCAACAAAGTATATTTACCTTATTTAACCTTTTCACCAGACATAAGCCAATTTGTAATTGTAGAATTATAGTCATTGCATACATACATACTTTTGGTTATGTCAAAGCATGGAAAGACCTTGTACCTCTTGCAACCACACAAACACCTTTCACCTTGAACACCTGATGAATATCAACACAATGTACTAGCATCAAGAAAATATCAACACCATAAAAGATCAAAAAATACTTTGTCTTGATACAACTCATCAAAAAAGAACTCATTGCATGTACTATCACATTGTGGTTGTCTAACATAATGCCTCCTCATGAACTGTTCTTCATGACATCTACAGGTCATGTTTTCTTTTGCAGAATATTGACTTCAGAAAAAACTACACTAAACATTTTCAATTGCAAATTCACTGTGGACTGTCACAAAGATATCAATTGCAACACCTATCACTTATGAAAAACCATTCATTTTCATAGGGATTTCATTCCATTCAAGATCACTTGAATCAAGCATGCATAACACTGCTTTAGCCAAATGAAACATGAAGAAGTGTGAAATATCACTGAACTCAACAAGAATTATGCAAGAACAAACATAAACCAATTAGACTACACCAAGGATCATGATAGGTCAGATTTCCAAGCACAAAACACTGTCAAAATAACAAGACTACTATCTCTATGCCTTGGCAAGAGTCAGTATCAACTAATGTCGATCGGCTGAGAAACTGTTACTTCACTATTTCAATATTATCAAACAACATGAAACAACACCAAGAAGCAATTTTGTGTAGCAACTGTTACCATATCAAGGTGTAATGCCACTTTTAGATTGAGATCACCCATTTTCAAGGAAAAAAAACATATTTATCACTATTCAAGCATGAAGAGACACAGTTCATAGTCCTATCATACTATTTATGATTATTTGCAAAGCTCAGAGATATACTACTATACGAAGAAGCCATCATCAACACATTAGATACTACAAAAACCTTGTTAAAACATTGTGACCTAGCAAATCATCAACATTGCAGTTGTTATCAACCAAAAACCAAGATCACTATCCATAGGATCACTGCTACATCCAACATGACACTTGCATTGTTAACCAATGAGAGCCATTTTATAGGTATAATAAAAATTGAAAATTAGTCTCACTTTTAAGATCATTTGATCAACTCCATTGTGACCTTTAAGAATTCACGAAGGAAAGATACTCAATGTAGCAAACAAAAAATGATCAAGAGCAAAACAATGGCCAAAATCACTATACAAGATACTCAAGGCACTAAAACAGATTAAACCAAATCACCATCAGAATACCAAATTATTGTAGAGATATTACCTTTTTTTCATTATCTAAGGGGGTTTTTATGAAATACAAAGATTAGCTCCCCCTAACTTCATGCTACTTTTATGTATTTATATATGTCTCTTGTGCAGCATGCACAAGATTAAGCTCTTTCCTTTTCCAAACCTTCTTAACCAATTTCTTCTTGTCACCAGATGCTTGTGACTTTGAATCTTCCCTATGTAAGAGATCATTTCTTCTCTCCTATTTCACAAACCTAGTTCTACAATACTTTGCAACATGACCATGGTTATGACATCTATAACATATTACATTCATATTCCTAGAGAATGCATGCTGACTCCTTTTAGAAATTCTTCTACAATAGCTTTCTTTATGTTCATAACCATTGCATAAATAACAATAACTAGGAAATTAAAGATTGTACCTTCCTAATTTGTTTTACCGGATTGGTGAAAATCCTGTGAATTTGTTTGCTTTACTTCTTCCTCCTATGTTGATGTCTTTAAATTGTCTACTATTAGCAGTCTTCATTTCTACTTTCTTCCTTTCTTCAACCTTAGGAACAACAACATGATAGCTTAGGTCTATTTTCTTTCTTGGAGTTTTTCTAACCCCATAACTCTGTCCTTCTTCATAGCCCAAACTAGTAACATCCTTGTGATGTTTCTACTTTCTTAACATCTTAGTCAATTTGTTGACCTACTCTCATCAATTTTTTTATTCTTTTCTAACTGCTTCCTAACATTCTCAAGAAATTTCCTTAAAGAGACTATTTCTCCTTCAAGCTTGTGGTATTCAATAGTTTTAACTTCCAAATCAGATCTTGTCATGCCATCTATCCTCTTGTTTTCTTGGATTCCTAATTTTAGATTGACAATCAACTCATTTTTTTTAGTGTGTTCTTTTAATTGATTTTCTACATTTTGAAGAGCAAAAGGAGTTTTAATCTTAGTTTATTTTTCCTCTTGTAACTGTAACTTTAACCTTTGACTTTCTATCCTAAGTTTCTTAATCTCATCAAGGGCATAGATGATTCACCTTCCATATCAATCTCATATTCAACAAACTCTTGTTCAAAATCAATCATTAAGTGATCTTCTTTTTCTACACTCTTCACTACAAAATCATCTTTTGTACTAGGTTTAAGAGGTACTTTTTGTTTAGGATTATTTTTTGTATTTCTTTTACTTTTTTCCATAACGAGTACTCCACTACTAGGAACCCCTAAGTTGGTTAGCCTTTATGAAAGGGTCTGACTCTGATACCACTTGTTGGAGTACGATACGATTGAGAGGGGGGGTGAATCAGTGGTATGAAAAATTCCAAATTACCTTGAATTAATCTTTTGGAACTTTGACCTTATAAAATTCAAGATCAAAATAATTCATCTATCAAGTGCAACATCATGTATGGAAATCTATCAAACTTGACTCATCACAAAGAATATACATAGATCTTCAATTTGACTTATTCAATTTGCACCAATTTATGCTCATGTTATTTCACTAATACAAACATTCATTTATTGAATGTAACATCATAACAATTAAATGTGAAATACTTGAGAAAACTTTAAGATAATCAGAAGAAGGAAAACACACCATAACACATTTGTTTTTCATGAGTGGAAAACCCTCATCGAGATGAAAAACCACTCGATAAAATGCCTCATTGGCTTAATAAAAATGCCTCATTGGCTAAAAAATGCCTCACTGGCAACACAAAATGCCTCACTAGCAACATAAAATTCCTCACTGGAAACATAAGCCTCACTAACTACAAAATATGTCTCGCTGGCAAAGGAACCTCACTTGTTACATGTATTCCTCACTGTAAAATACAACTGCCTCGCTAGAAAAATATTTTCACATCAAAACTAGTAAGAAAGAAGAAAAACAGAGTATAATCTCTACTTCAATACAAAGCATCTCTTTATTAGCTCATTTTCATTTGAGACTCAAGAATTTGAATGTATAAACAATTACAATATGCACTTAAAGTGCCTTTTTACTACTCATTACAAACTTCCTCATCAAATGCTTTCTCCATGATTAGAACATCAAGTTGCATTTCATATTACAAGACTATGTAATATCAGCATGATATTCAATCAACCATCCAACTCAACCTAAGAGAAATGAAGTCATCATAAATCTTCTCATGACCGAACAACTGTAAGTGTCAATAAGATACTTGTCATCAGAGATTACAATCACCAAAAGATTGCCACAAAATACCTATCACAGGAGGTTAGAAACACCTTGCAAGACACCACATAAATACTGCAAAGTCAAAAACTTCAAAACATATTAAATGACCTAATAAACCCTATTTAGCTTTTGGGTATGTGTAGGATCATGATGGGCCAAAAAATGGTGATATGATGGGTATTTGTACAGTATGTGGCTGAAAACTTTTTTTTTTTACCAAAATTGATGAAACAAAAAGGGTTTTTAAAGGAGATTCTCACCTTTCCACGAATACAAATTATTCTTTACTTTGAATTTATTAAATAATTATTACTCATTTTCTATTTCAATTACAAGTAAAGTCCTGATTGATAAGTTGATTTAAAAGTATCAATAGCTTTCTAATGGTATCACATATTTTGAATCTGAAACATGCGTCACATTCTATGCTTCACATACTATAGGATTAAAAAATAAAAATTGAATTTCATGAAGTTTTGACCAAGTTAAGGTGGTCATACATACGAGCTTTTATATTTTTTAAAAGTTGTAATAAAAAAATAATAATTAATTATTTTCTTGGAAAAATATGAAAAAAAATATGCATCACATTGGGATATGAGTCCTCACTTATATCTAAAATCTTATAAAAAATATTTTCATTTTATTGTGGTTAGGGTGGTCATTTAACCTACTTCTTATTTTTTCCTGAAATTTTAGTACTACTGATTGAATTTCAAATTTTCACCAAATAGATTTTTTTTTAAATAAACCTTGAAGCTTAGAAACTACATTCAATTTTCTATAGATTCTATTCTTAAATATTTTTGAAATAATATAGATAACTTATTCAAAAATTTACGTCAAGTTGCCTAACTCTATTTTTTTTTATTTTTTTGCCACTTAAGGGCTTATTTTTTCTATGATGATCTTATACATACCCTTTTGAAACATTTGAAACAACAAAAATATTTGAAGACCTCGTGCCCTAGTAGCAAGGGTAAATAAGACATGATCTCTACATTCAAAGATGTACCCAAAATAAAATCCCTCTATCAACATAACCATTGTTTACCTTCCAAATGATTTAGGCTTAACACAAATTTTAAACAAAAATGAGATACCCTTGAATAACCGACAACCATTGAAAACACATATGCATTGCTTAATAGAGGTTGACAAAAACTATATACATTAAAACCAACCTTGTTAAAGTCACATTCCCAAGAGCATTGTCACATCAGGCCAAACCATCTTGAATCATGATGAGTGCAAACAATAATATCTCTAAACCCTAAATTTCCTACCAGAGTCTTCATGCCCTAACTCGACCATCTCAACTGATTTCAATTTTTGCAAATGATTAACTTTAAGGTTAAATGATATTGAGACAATTCCTTATGTCTTTTATTACTTTACAAATCAAAAACCCAAATATCATTATGTCATCCTTTGTCATTATGTGTTGTCTATTTTCCATGTGCATCAAAAACAACACTATAACACTTGTGTTGGTCTAAGTCTCAATGGCACTGAGTGCTAAGTGAAATCCAAGACTATAATCATTAGTGTTGCCTTAGTAAAAAATAGTGATATCCAATAATCACCAACTATCAAAATCAATGTGCCACAACCAATGTGAATCATTGATTAATAAATTTATGAATGATAAATATATATAATTTCCAAGAATATAAGATGTGAAAACATCAACTATTGCCTTTGTAACCAAACCAAAAGTCTTCAATGAATACCAGACATGTATGCAAAATGTATATCACCCAAATATATGTCACTTGTAGATGTGTCAAATCAATCATGCAACCAACCCAAACTGAACCATGATAACCATTAAATTCAAAAGACCTAAGAATATATGCCAATAGAGTAAGTGCCAAAACAACCCTTGAAATCAATGCCAAAACTAATTTCAAAGGGACCAACAATAAAAACCCACCAAAAATTTGAATTTACTTTAATTTTTGGCCATACAAGACTCATTCACCCAAGATAGCGAATGAGTCCCATCTGGCATAATGTATGGGACCAAAAATCAAAAGTGCCTAGAAAAGTGTAAAAACAAGTTTGGGACCTAAAAATATAGGTGGGACCCATTTTCCCAAAGTGGCGAATGAGTCCTAGATCACTAAATCTTGGCCACACAAGCCATAAACACCTGAGTTATGATCGGGTACTAATTACTGTCAAGATTATCTTTGAAAAGATACAATAAATGAGGCTTGTGGATGTAAAATAGGGCCAACTAAAGCATATGAAATCCTAATTATTAATGTCAACTAGAAAAGTGTGAAAGTGTGTTACAACACTTTACAGCACTTCAAACAAGGCAAGATTAATGTTTATTTTAATTAAAAATGGGTTCATTAGGTTTAGTCAATTAATAAAACCTTAGAAAAGTGTGAAAGTGTGTTACACACTCTACAACACTTTAGCAAGGTACAATTAAAATCCATTAGTTCACAAGGGCCCAAGACCTAAAGTGAATTTGTCAACCACATTACAACACTAAATCAAAACAACATTAAGCCTAACTCACAAGGAGGGCCCAAACAAGCCAAGAAAAGTAGAAGGGAAATTTTTTTCATGACTCCAATTACAAGATTGCATAATACAAGAAATAAACCTCATTCATACTATTAAAGACATATATTATGTTGAATTGATTTTGATTTTAATGCAAAATCAAGACAAACAGATCCATATTTTAAAAATCAAGATCCAATCATCTATAGTTGTAGAAGAATTTGATACCATAAAATCATTTTCAACATCCTAGTTTCATTATAAGTCCATAATAAACCATGCAATGAATCATAAACTTATGAGTTATATTTGTATACGAATAGATTTTTCAACTCTTAAAACACCAAAATTTTGGCCGAATATGCTAAAGAAAGAAACAACACCATAAATAAAACATTTGGTGATAACTTCATATACCAAAATCCAAAGAAATCGGTGATTCTCTAGAACGTGAGAGACATAATACAATCTCTGAGGCAATGGAGTAGTGATGGATTGGACTAGATCTAGTGACTTTACACCCACTATTAATAATATAGAAAAACAATTAACAATGAGAGCATGGTAAATGTCCATTGGAAAGAAAATGGATGCAATAAAAATTTTATGTATGAATTATAAGAGGAATGTTGTAATCTCATTACCTACGTCCTTTTAATACTCTAGAGACAAGACAGGATGAAAAGTGTGATGGTTGCAGATTGAAGCAAATTCAACTAAATGAAACGATCCTAGTAAACATGCAAACAAAATATTTATTACAAATATTTATAAAACCTCCATCAAATTCCCTTTGCAAAAACCAAAAGCATGCATCTTAATTGTATTCAATATTCCTTTAAAGAAATATGACATTTTTTCCACTTGAAACGTTTCAACTTCCTTTCATGCGATTGCTACCGTTTCAAATGCATGCTGATGATTCCTTTTCCATCTCATATTTGCATGCATTCAACTGTTCATTTTCCTGTCATTTTTTACCTCGGGCATTTTTCTTTACATAGACTCTTCCATCCTATCTGTGACTGTAAGAACGCCATTCGGTGTAATTAAGCTTTTGGTTTAGACAAACTAAGGGAAGATTTAGCAAGTGAGACCATTCCTAAAATAATGTTACATGCTATTTAATATGGTATTGTACCATTTCTAAATTTCATTTTGAAAAACATGTTATATTTATAAAAACTATAGTAGCTAGCACAAATAATATAATATTTTAAACATCGTGTTCTAAAATAAGGAAAAACGTGTAGGTCTTATTATTAAAAAATTCCTTATGTAGTCCTTTTAGACTTTGCATTTATTTTGAAATTATAAATGAAATCATGTGGAAATTGCATGAATAGGAAACTTATTGAAAAATAAATATCAAGATACTAATCAATTGGAAAATAATAACCCATGAAATTTTTCATATGAATTATTATTCTTTATTGCATGATGAAACCATGAAAATTTCTTCATAAACATAGACTAATGCATATTTTTTTGTTTCTTAGATTTAATTATACAAGAAAGTGGTATCCTACATTCGTTTCAAAATTTGATTTGTACACATTTAATCAATTATAAACTTTCAACCATGTATCCAATGGTTTCTTTATTAATATCTACTCCCTTAGCTTATGATAGATCTAATTATAATTTTCATATCCTCCAATGATTTAATGAAAGTTAAAAATCATTGAGCGTATTTTTTTTTGTTCTCTTATTTGCCCATTTGAACTTAGATTTTGACTAATTATTGTGATTTGTGTAACAAAAAATACTAAATCTAATTTGTGAATAATTAGATCATGATCAACTCTCCACTTTCCTTTGGCATGAATTATTGAAGAAGAATTATATTTTATGTATAGTAAAAAAAATATTCAATAACATGTTTGTTTAAAAATTAGACTATTAAGGAAGAAATGAGGAATACATTTTATTTCTTCTAAGCTTTTAAGATTTTTTATTTGGATTTGAAAGTTTAAAGTATTTATCAAGGTATATTAATTATTTTTGTGTGCATATATATATTGATCTATAGAGTGATTGAATAGAAAAAATAATGTTACTCATTTTGTTACTTGGAATTTTTAAGATGATTTAATATGTTATATTTTCCTTTGTGAAAGGATGTAGATGCAAGGTTGGAACCATAATTATACATTGGATTTTTTCTTAGAGCACTATAGAAATGTACTGGTTAATACAATATAAGCAATAGTATTAAATAAAGTAAAAGGAATCATGAAGTTCGGTAAGGTCCTTCACATCTAAATGAAGGAAACTCTCCCTAAGTTGTTAGATGAAAAATAAAATATACAAGCCTCTCAAGAAGAAGCTTGAGTAGCTCTCAAATTTTAAAGTTTGTTACAACTATTGGACTAGATGCATCTAGTTCTCCACTTAAAAAGAGTTCCACATTAATGGTGTAAGGAAGCAAAGGTGCGTGGAATCACTTCCTACACTAATCTTGAGAGGACAATTATGCAAATTCAACTAACTATTACAGAGATTTCAATGGACAAATAAACATGCATAAATGAAATATCACAATAAACACATAACACAATAATTACTGTGGGGAAACCCTTCCAAGAGAAAAACCCCAGCCTCCAAAACCCGCACAATGTATTATCAAATCAAGAAGATTACAATACACTTGCAATGCAAGTTCTTACAGGAGCACATCACCACAACTCGAACTCAGACTCGGAGAGACTCCTTCTAGCACCCAGTCTTGCAAACTGAACTTGATGATTCAAACACCTCCCCAAGCCCTCCTTTTATAGTGATTTACAACTTGGAAACCATTTGTGGTTTTAAAAACCATGGGCCAAAACCATGGGAAAAATAACCATGCCACATGTTACCCACTTGTCATTTGTAACTCCAAGATGGAAAAAACAACCAAGTTAAAATAGCATTTTCGTCCATAATTTTGTCCTCTAGTTTAGACCCCCATAAAAGTTATACAATGAGTTGTTTATACTCTAAAAATATCCCTCCTCTATTCTACTACAGACAAGGCACATTTTTAACAACTCATACACCTTTTTCCAACACATAAACATGTGGAGAACTACCACAAACAAATTCTAGAATTTTCTAGAAAAAACTTGCAAGGTTGAGACACAATTCTCAACATTCTGACACTTGTCGAACACCTTGCAAGAGTCAAGGGATCCAAAGTGTCATGGAATTAATTGCTAGGGGTCGAGAGCCCCATAGACTCTGAACACCATCTGAATTTCTCTGTGCTCACGAGCTTAGTTAATGCATCAGCAACATTCACCAAAGTCTACACCTTCTCTAGCTTCACCTTGTCGTCCTCGACCATATCTCTCACAAAATGATATTGTACATCAATGTGCTTGGTCCTGGCATGAAATGTCAGGTTCTTCGCTAGGTAGATTGCACTCTGACTATCACTATAAATTGTCACTGCACCCTGTTTGAACTCTATATCTGAACACAATCTCTTTAGCCAGATGGCTTCCTTGCAGGCATGAGTAGCTACCATATACTCTACCTCTGTAGTGGACAAAGCGGCCACAACTTGTCACTTGCTCATCCAACTGATCGCACCACCGAATAATGTAAACACATATGCACTGGTGGATCTTCTTTTATCAACATCACCGACCCAGTCTGAATCCACGTAGCCTTGAATATCCAAGGAATTCTCGTTTCCTATTTCATGGAAACAAATAGAGTACTTTGAGGTACCCCACAAGTATCTGAAAACTCTTTTTACTGCATCCCAATGTGCTCTTCCTGGATCAGACATGTAACGGGAAAGTACTCCCACTACTTGGGCAATGTCTGGTCTTGTACAGACCATAGCATACATCAAACTTCCAACAACACTCTAATATGGTACTCGACTCATCTCTTCCATCTCCAATGGGGATGTAGGACACTGTTGATGAGCTTGAAATATGCTCATAGTTTGGATGTTATGATAAACTTTTAATACCTTTACTTTTGTTACTTTGTGGTTGTTTAAATTTTGTTGAAACCTTTTTATGGGGGTATCCTATAGCAAAATAATTTCATATTCCTGCAGCTTACTGTGTTGACTTGATTACATTTATTGCCCCGTTGACTCCCTAAAATGACTGGTATATCGCATACAATTTTTGAATGATGAAATAGATTTAAATGTGTGATTAATGAACATATATTGTGTATGTGCCATACGCCTTTTCTTTCGCATTTGTTACCTTTTGTATCGCAGGTTGTTGAAGAATGATCGAGTCAAGCGCAGCTGGTCTCGGCCTTGCAGTAAAGTCCATTTCCTGCACGACTTCGAGGAAGCTCCGACGAAGGCTCTCTGACCGAAACTATTGGGAAAGATTTTTAATGATAGTCAATCTGGAAAGAGTGGAATGCTAGATTCTCTCTCGATTGGGTTGAACGCATAAATTCATTATGAAGTTTGTTCCTTGATTCTGGGATACACTTTACTTCCATGTCTTTCTTTGATTGGGTTAGTTAGTTTAAAAATAATATACTCCTCCTGCGTGAGTGGGTAGAGGATAGATAGAGTAAGGGAGATGATAGTTAGAGTAAGATAGAAGCACAGTGATAGCAGATATCATGTAAGAATCAGTATGATAATGAAAACCAGAATCTGTTTGACAAGAGACAGAGTTTGTTGTTAGTTTCCATATTAACAAAGCAATATATACCATTCTATTTTCATGAATGAAGCTTGATGAAGTTTTGAGTTTAGCACCTGTGTAATCAGTAGATGCTTGCTAAGGGGGCCCACTTAGTAAGTATCTGTAGCTAGTTAGTTAGTTGTCATTTTCTGTTGATCTTCAGTTAGCTTTCATCTTTGAAGTTTTCATACAAACTCAGTCTTGTACTATTCCTGCAGCATAGAGAATCCATCCCTATGACTGTTCCTATAGCATAAGGCTAGTTCACAGTTTGTGTTTCAGTCGTAGTTGTTATGGTTTCTGTTTTAATCAAATCATAGTTGAGTTAAAGAATTTTGCATTACCTTCATGTGGCGTAGATAGAATTCCTTTCTAGTATTTATTTTCTGCAAAGATTTGACCGAAACTAGTTCTTAGTGCATATATTTTGCCGTGCCATTTAAAGTATACGTCCCCTGGTTTGACAAGTAAATGAATGCCTACAGAGAAATATTATTCACCTGTCGAAATGTCTAATTCCTAGGAAAGGTCCTACTGTGATTTTCATATACTTTTGTGGGCATAGCCAACTATGAGCTAGAAAGCTTTGTTCCCATAGTAACAAGAACACTCAATGGTCTGGAATCCTGCATATTGAATCTTCTCAGAATAGTACCAGCATACTTACTCTGGCCTAGCCAAAGCTTTTTGTTTTTCCTATCTCTTATAATCTCCATTCCCAGAATATGCCTTACTGCACCAAGATCTTTCATTTCAAACTTTGTTGAGAGCTGAGATTTTAATTCTGCAATCAAACCTTTTCCTTTGCCAATAAATAACATGTCATCAACATATAAGACAATAACTAGGAAATAATCATCATCAGACTTGTAATATATACAGTGATCAAATTTAGATCACACAAATCCCAAACTCAAAACATATGTATCAAACTTCTAGTACCACATCCTAGGACTTTGTTTTAAACCATACAAGGATTTCTTCAACTTACAAACCAAATGACTTTTACCTTTTACCACAAAGTGCTCTAGCTGTGTCATATAAATTTCTTCCTCTAAATCTCCATGAAGGAAAGCTATTTTCACATCCATCTGCTCAATCTCTAAATCATAAGCTGCTGCAATAGAAAGCAAAAATCGAATGGATGTCATTTTTTCTACAGGAGAAAAAATTTCACCATAATCAACTCCTACAACCTGGGAGTAACCTTTTGCAACCAAATGTGCTTTATACTTCTCAATGCTTCCATTTGAACCCATCTTCATTTTGAACACCCATTTATAACCAATAGGCTTCCGTCCTTCAGGCAATGGTACAAGGTCCTATGTGTCATTCTTCTTAAGAGCTGCCATCTCTTCTTCCATGGCTATTTTCCAGGACTCTGAATCATTCATACTAAGAGCCTCTTCTATCTAGATCTCGGTTCATCAATATTAGCATTCAAAGAAAATATACACCTCCAATCATCAGGAGAATATCCATACCTTTCTGGTGCTTTCCTCTGTCTACTAGACCTTCGAACAAGATCTGGTTCAGGTTCAGGTTCTCCCTCTTCCTCTGATGATTCAGAACTCGTAGAGCTCTCCTCAACATCTTGTCTTTCTAAGGGCCTCGATTCAACTTTCTCAGGTGTAGCAGGCAGTTGAATCACATCTTTCTTTTCTTCCATCTGTTCTAGCTACACTATAACAAAAGAAGGCTTAGTTTCTCTAAAATTAACACTTCTAGAATAAAATACCTTTTGTTCAACAAGATCCCAAAGCTTGTATCCTTTCACACCATAACTATATCCAATGAAGATACATTTGACAGTTTTGTTGTCCAATTTGTCCGCTTCTCCTTTGGCACATGAGCATATGCCTCACAACCAAACACTCTCAGATGTCTAAGTGAAGGCCTGTGGCCCGACCACGCTTCCATTGGTGTCTTATAAACAAGAGTTGATGTAGGAGACCTGTTTATCAACTAGCAGGCAGTGGCAACAACTTCAGCCCAGAACTTTTGTTCCAGTCCAGCTCCACTCATCATACTCTTAGCCTTCTCCATCAAGGTCCTATTCATTCTTTATGCAACTCCATTCTGCTGTGGAGAATACAGAGTCATCTTCTCTCTTTTAATACCACAATCTTTACAAAATGTGTCAAAATCATTAGAGCAATATTCACCACCATTATCAGTTCTCAAACACTTTATCTTCTTTCTAGTCTGCAACTCAACCATTGCTTTAAACTCTTTGAAACAACTGAAAACTTCATCTTTACTCCTAAGAAAATAAACCCATGTTCTTCTACTGAAATCATCAATGAAAGAAACATAATAAACTGATCTACCAATAGAAGAAACATCAACTGGACCAAATACATCTGAATGGATAAGATCCAAAATACATGAAGACTTATGAGAACTCGAGTAAAACTGAATACGATTTTGTTTTACCATAGATACAATGCTCACAAAAATTGAACTGAAGATTGCAGTCATTCAACCCATCAACAAGGTTTTTATTTTTCAAGGTCCGTAGACCCTTCTCACCTATGTGGCCAAGTCTTTGGTGCCATAACATGGTCTTCTTTGCAGGTAACTTTGATTCAGTAGATAGAGCACCCTTGAGTACCCAAAAACCACGACTATTTGTTAAAAGAGAAACCCTCTCCTTCTCCAACAAAGTAGTCATTTTCACAATCTTATCAGAAGTACTATTGTACTCAACCGTGCATGCATCAAGCTGATATAATGTACCCAATTTTCTTCCTCTTGCTATTACCATAGCACCTCTCACCATTTTCACACCTGCTTCAGAAAAACTGTACAAGCACACCCACATCTATTAGTTTGCTAACAGATAACAAATTTCTTGCTAGTCCTAGGATATGTAAGACACCATCAAATCTTCTAATTCTACCATCAGAAAATTTCACACGAATAGTTCCACGACCAACAATATCAAGAACAGAGTTATCACCCAAATACACCTTACCACCATCAAAATTTTCATACTTACTAAACTAGTTTCTATTAGGAATCATGTGGAAAGATGCACCTGAGTCTATCAACCATGCATTGGCACCTGCATGAGTGGCCAAGGCTGCGATGAAATCATCTCCATCTTCCTTCTCGGACTTAGAATTAGAATCTTGCTTCTTCTTCTTCTTCTTCTTCTTCTCCTCTTTGCAGTCCTTTCAAAAGTGTCCAGGTTTGCCACAATTCCAGTAGATTGCCTTGGACTTACCAAGAGATTTTGATCTCCCCTTATTCTTTGACTTAGAATGACCATGTTGCTTTTCATTCTTTCCTATTTCTTTTGGTCTTCCTTGAACACTCAAAGCCTCTTTGGCATTTAGAGAGACCTTCCTTCTCATCTCCTCAGAAAGTAGAGAACCAACAATGTCCTCCATCTTCAAGACAACTGAATTGCTCCCTATGGCCATGACAAGGATGTCCCATGAGTCTGGCAATGAACACAACAAAGTTTGGCACCTTTCTTCTTCATCCATCTTAACCCCAACTGAGGTCAACTGAGTCACCAATATATTGAATGTTTGAAGATGCTCAGAAATTCATCCACCTTCTTCCATTCTCAAGGAATACAACTTCTTCCTCAAGAAAATCTTATTCACAAGTGATTTTTCTTGGTAGATCTCACTTAGCTTCTTCCAAAGCTTCTTTGTAGTAGATTCTTCATGGACATTAATCAGAATTGAATCTGCAAGACACAATCTAATGAGACCTTTATCTTTTCTATCAGTCACATCATATTGTGCAGCTAAAGTTGGATCTGCGGACCTCAGCATATTCTCATCCACCGCATCCCATAGATCTCGATCAATTAACAGATCTTCCATCTTCAGCTTCCACATCTCAAAGTTTGTGCCAGAAAACTTTTCTACATCAATCCTCCCCGATATGCTTGCCATCTTTGCAATCCTGCAATACAGAAATGAAAACCTCTGCACAAGCTCCCACTCAAACCTTGATTAGCTCAAAAAACCCTGTACCCAACAAATAGAACCAAAATTGGCCAGGCTCTGATACCACTTGTAAGGAAGAAAAGGTGCGTGGAATCGCTTCCTACGCTAATCTTGAGAGGACAACTATGCAAATTCAACTAACTATTATAGAGGTTTCAATGGACAAATAAACATACATAAATGAAATATCACAATAAACACATAACACAATAATTACCATGGGGAAACCCTTCTGGGAGAAAAAACTCACCCTCCAAAACCCGCATAATGTATTATCAAATCAAGAAGATTACAATACACTTGCAATGCAAGTTCTTATAGGAGTGCATCACCACAACTCGAACTCGGACTTGGAGAGACTCCTTCTAGCACCCAATCTTGCAAACTAAACTCGATGATTCAAACACCTCCCCAAGCCCTCGTTTTATAGTGATTTACAACCTGGAAACCATTTGTGGTTTTACAAAACCATGGGCCAAAACCATGGGAAAAACAACCATGCCACATTTTACCCACTTGTCATTTGTAACTCCAAGATGGAAAAAAAAACCAAGTTAAAATAGCATTTTCGTCCATAATTTTGTCCTCTAGTTTAGACCCCCATAAAAGTTATAAAATGAGTTGTTTATACTCTAAAAATAGCCCTCCTCTATTCTACTACAAACAAGGCACATTTTTAACAACTCATACACCTTTTTCCAACACATAAACATGTGGAGAACTACCACAAACAAATTCTAGAATTTTCTAGAAAAAGCTTGCAAGGTTGACACACAATTCTCAAGAAATGGCATGTGTATCCATTCAAAAAAATTAGATAGGGTAGTCTTTCCATTGTTGATGGTATAAAGGGCCTACCAAAGGAGGGTAATATGGGAAGAAGATAGTTTAAAGCCTACCAAAAAAATTAGATAAAAGAATGATTAAATGTCATGTCAGTGTAGTGTTTATGAATAATGGAAAATAGAAATCCATATCCACAAAATATTTTAAATGAAAAAAGAAAGAAAAAGAAAGTGAGACTAGCATAGATGATGTGGATAGAGGAAAATGTGAGTACATAATAGGTCCAAGAAATAAAAATTGTTAGATAAGTAGTACAAGATAAGTGAAAAATGAGAAAAATAATTGATCCAATATTTTACCCTAATTTGAGCAATGGTTTCCAAACAAACATTAGCCTTGGAACTTTAAAGACTTGGAATGGAGCTTTAAAATATTTGTTACCAATATTTTCCTATATTTAAATTTCATATAATTGTGGTTAGTCAAAATTAAGGAGAATCTAAGAAATGATATCATGTTTGGAAAGAACATGACTATTGTTTTAGAATGAGCCTTGAAAACTAATTGATTCTCTACAAAGGGGACATTTTTCCAACATCTTTAGAAATCAAGTCGTATCCATTATTACATTTACACCTCTTATAGAATTTCCCACAAATATAAATAATTCAAAGTTGTTGGCCCTATATGATTGTTTTCCACAAATTCATTGTTCAAGCCTTCATTCAAGAACTCAAAATTTCATCACTTAACAAGGGCTATTGGAAACAAAATTCAAAATGGGCATGAATGACCACCTACTATTTGGTGGGTTTTCATGTCCACTTTTCCAAACACATTTTAAAACCTAAACCTGTGAATACTTAAAAGAAATTTGAATTAAAAAAATAAAATAAAAATATATTTTGATTAATAATCCAATACTCCAAAAAAGATGTGAAATAGCTAGAAAAACCCACCTAAAAATAGAGGATGATATGAAGAACTCCTTACATTTTAAAACCTTGCCCGACCCTCTACTCTAGACCTCTATGTTCAAATCTAAAATATTGATTGCTTAAAAAGAATTTACTTTAAAAATATTAAATATGACAAACCAAAAATTCATTGGTAGAAAAATCAAATGGCCAAACAAAACCCACTTAGAAATAGATGGTAATATGAAGAATTCTTAGTGTTTTTTATTTATTATGCATCGCTAAAGTAAAATGTTAAAAACTATACAATTTTTTTACTAATACTTATTTATAATCATTAATTTTTTTACGGGATCTCAATATCATAGATTATAATACAATCAAGAAGGTTACACCCATGAGTCACCCAAGAAAATGACTAAGAATTTGTAGGGTTTGGGGACTCTTTGATCTTTAGTCCCACAATTGCCTTGTGTTGTTCTTAATAGACAAATCTAGATTCATTCCCAATCCAATCTCATTTAATTGAGGGAATAAGATTTACCACTTAAAATATTCTAACCAAGAAATCTAAAAGAGTAAAAGGAATTTTTCATCGATATTCAACCTCAATCATTAGCCATGAAAGGATAATTTTACATTTTATGCAAAATTATTGCACAAGTATTAGAATAAAAAATTAATTATGTTTTGATAACCATAACCAATACGAGTTATTGAAAAATAGTATGCAACTAATCTAACTGATGCATGATGAAAATTTTCAAACCAACTTTCCCCAAAAAGCTCTATTTGAATAATATAACCATTATCAATTTGACAATTTTCACAACTAAAACTATATATGAAAAAATGGTTTAGCTTTAAGGCTATTAATAAAAATGGTAGTAGATAGAAATTCCTACTAAATTTCAGAAGAGAAAAAGAGAGAAAAATAAAATAAAATTGTAATTACTATATATAATAAAGTAGATAGTTTGATGCCTAGCCTAAAAATTACATCAAATAATTTTTAAATAGCATGTCAATGTAGTACCTATGAAGAAAGGAACATATATATTACTATCCATAAAATGTTAAATAAAAATGAAGAAAGAAGAGATTGAAACCAACATAAACGATGTGGATATACAAAAATGTGAGTAGACATGTACAAGGCATAAAATGTGAGATAACTAGTTCAAGACATGTAAAATAATAATAATCCAAGTTGTTTTTGAAAGAGGAAAAAATGGGTTTTATAGGGACCTGAAACCACAAAGTTTACAAACAAAAGAAAGGATCATCAAAGACCCCAAAAAATAGAGAGGCTAGAGAGAAGACAACAAAATGAAAAAGCCACAGCCACCAAAAAAGCCAACAAGGGCCACAAAAAATACCCAAAAAGACTAGAGAAAATGCCAACAGCGATTAAACTTGGGACTTTAATGTTTCCATAGTCTCAGCTTCCATGTCATTCATTTCCTAAACCCCCCGCTTTAAGATCTAGACCATCTGGGTAGTAGGAGGTGCCTTCCTCTTAAGGTTGGCACAGATCCTTTTCGATATTCCTTGGTCCTCGTTCTTGCTTTTATCCTTATCCTCTTCCAGATCAACAACGAGCGAGCCCTGTTGTGACTTTTCCAACTTTTCAGACATTGCATTGATGATAATGGCATTGTGCCTTGCCATTCTATGGTTATGTTCCACAACAGTTTTCATGTTATTTTTTATTTTAACAATTTCAACTTCCAAAGTCTTATACTTGTCCTCAATGTCATCATCTCCCATTCTAGTATTGTTCTTTTTCCATTTTCCTTCTTCATTTCTAAGAGCGGACAACTTAAATTCTCGTTCCTTCAACTTTCTTTTTACAACCCTATTTTTGAGATTAAGATAATTAATTTCTTGATAGGCCCATTTCATAACCCTAAAAATACCACCAACTCCACTTCTAGCAGAGGCAAGGATATCTCCAGACTGATCCTAGTCTAAAATGAGGTTAAAATCATTCGGGTTAGGGGAGTTAGGAAATCTGGTACCATCATCTCTGAAAGAGGTAGGAGGGGTAGAGACAAAGTTTCTGCTAGCTTCAGGGTTCTTATTTTTGTTCTCCAGGGAGTCCACAGAATAGGAAACCAACTTATTGGTAGGGGAACCCTTGAGAGTGGGTTTCTTTAAGGGAATCGGGCAGTTAGGGTAGATCTTAGGGTTAGCTTTCACGAGCTGGGGTTTACAAAGCTAGGTTTTCTTACTAGAAAAAATAGGGGATGGGTGGGCTTCAACAATTCTCTCTGGGTTAGGCTTAGAATGATTCTCTGAACCACCACTTTTTGTATCATAGTCCTCAGATTCCATAGAGGCAACCAATTTGGATAAAGCCAACAGACTTTGATTATGTTCATATATTAACCTAATAAGACTAGGATGAGGAATAGGGTATCTCCTAGGATTTTTCTTGTGGTCCTCAAGACTATTGCTCAACGAACAGAACAAATAATGAGGCAGAAAAATATGTACCTTATGGTGGAAGTGGTTAAGGATAGCAAAGTGATGACCATAAACTCTGGTGAATCTCCCATCCAAGGTAATATACTCCATTATAACATGAAGCACCTTTCTCCAAAGTGCCTTGATGGTGTCAATTTCAAAATAGTTGTTGGAAACTTTGTCTAGTTTCATTTTCTCCTTTTCTTTCTTAGGGAATTTGATTATCACCTCATCTGAAAACCTTTTATCACGATAAAACTTCATTCCCTCAGTGGAAATTCCAGTCACCTCTCCTATGATTTTCTCATCCAGTTTCACCTTTCTCCCAAAGAGTATTATTTCTCCATCGTTCGAGTTCTTCTCAAAATAGTCAGTAGCCATAGGATCAGGCCCACAATTTTTTTCTAGGAATGGAACCAAACGACCTCTCACAACCTGTTTACATACCTTAGCATTCCTCGTGTGTACTTTGTAGCTTTTAGGCTCGATTCTTTTCCTGTCCCCCCCCCCATTTTTGTATGTACCTCACTGCAGACTTTACTAGTGCCGAAAACCAAGTTGTTACACTAATTTGAACAGTGATTTCTAAGCAAATATTGGCCTTAGGAACCTTGAAGAGCTCACAATGAAGCTTCAAAATATTGACTATCGATATTTTTCTATATTTAAAATTCATATCATTGTGGGTAATCAAAATTAAAGAGCATCCAAGAAATGATATGATGTTTGGAAAGCATATGATTTTTTTGTAGGATTGGTCTTGGCAACTAATTGATTCCCTACTAATAAAATCTTCTTTACAAGAATCCAATATAGTGTAGAAATGAGTAGTTTTGAGACCTCTTCATTAAAAATAAAATTGTAGCCATGGTTGCAAATGTACCTCATATAGAATATCCCAAGAATATGATTAAATCATATTTTTTGGTCCTATATTACCTTCTTCCACAAATTTGTATGTTCAATCCTTCATCCAAGAATTCTTGATGTAATAATATTGAAAAAAGTTAATTCAAAAAAAAATGTGGACCCCTAATTTGAGCTACAAGATATGAGTTAAATGCAATAATAAAAAATAAAACCCAAAAGAAAATAGACACTCAAGATATAGAAAATGAAGAGGAACAAAACAATGCAAATTCAAATAAACAAAGCATTAAACCTCCATGATTATTTTGGATGCGCTCCAAGATGATATGTGAATGCTCTTAGATTATAAGTTACTCAATTTGATAATACAACAATAGCATGCATGTACCTCTTATCAAGTGACCTCTAAGATGGTCCATTTATAGATTTTTGATTGGGGATATGTATGGTTTAGATTTGAAAATATAGTATAGGGATAAATGGTTGAGATACATTATTTCAAGATCAAGCTAAAGAATGAGTAGTTAAGATTTATTGCAAATAAATGGATGAGATTAATTGAAATAACTAAATTAAATGATGGATGTGTCTATCTTTATTTGAATGGATAAGATTTAAAGATATAGTGTGGAAATGAATGGTGAAAATTTATTAGTTTTTTGAGTTTGTAGGAGCATCTAAGTTCAGTGAATCAAGATAGCTTTGAGCTAGTCATATGACTTTTTGAATTTTTATTTTCTTATAGGCTAATGGAGAAAGTTGATTATATTTATTTCAAATAAATATATTAATTGATATAATTAACTAAAAATTAAAATTTATTTAGTTAATTAGTGAAAATAGATTAATTTATTTATTTTGGATGACTAAGGAAGAAGCTTTATCACTTCAAATTTTATAAGCAAGAAATCTAGAAGAGTTTTTGACAACAATGGAATTTGCCAGCCATATTCATCATTAGAGATGAAAACATAATTTTACGTTTTGATAAACATAATCAATACTAGATATGGATAGGAATATGTAACTACTCTTAATGATGAAGGGTGAAAATGTTCTAAGAGAACTTTCCAAGAAAAAATCTCTTATAGAATAACCATCATTATTAGTTTGTCAGATTTTACGAAAGAAAATGTGTATTAAAATCGGTTATAAAGCTATTAATCAAATTTGTAGTAAATGGAAATGCCTACTAAATTTCAAAAGAGAAAAAGGAAAAAAAATGAAAAGAAATTTCTAATTACAGAGGTCTATGTTTGGAAAGAGATTAAGAGAAAAATCTAAAAAGAAAATTGTAGTTTGAAAAAAAAATCAATTCGAATTTTTTATTTACTAAAAGAAGTAGAAGGTTTTGAAGCATTTACTATTTAAAAATAAATAAAAATCAATATCTGTTGGAATATTCACATCACCTGTCCTCCACTCATGCAGAGTATATTCAACGAAATCAAATCTGCAATTATCATCTGTGTTTTCTAACAATTTTACTGTCTGATCTACCCCTAAAGACTAGAAATATACTGTTGTTACCATCCTCATTCCCATGCCTAAAGAGAATTTGATCTCTTTTTTGACCGACTAGAATAGATTGTCTTGGATCTCCATGCTGAAATCTTTTAGTAGAAAGGCAGGAACCCACTGCAATGCAACATAATTTAGCCTGAATTTCACTCGCCATTCCATTACTCCGCTCTTCTATGAACAACAAAGCCAATCAATTTCTAGAAATTATAAAAGATAAATGCATTTGCGAAGTTGAAATTGTCCAAGGGATTTCTTAGTTTCTGAGAAACCAAGGGGAAATACGAAAGCCTACACAAATCTTAACTATTGAGAGATTGCATTGACTTTGAGAAAAAGCGAAGCAGGAGCAACGCAAGTGGGCGGAAGTTTCTAGAATATTGCTGGATTTCAGAATTATCAGATTTTTTGCGGGCTTATCTCTTACCAAATCTCAGCCATCTAATGCACTGCTAGGTTCAGGAGTAAACACCTCTTATAATTGACCCAGATTTCTGTTGGATCCAATAGACTCAAAAGGAACCCATATAGTTGCCTCAAAATGGATCGCCATTGGAGTGGGAGGAGCAACTTGGCCAGATGAAGTACTTGGCCATGAGACTATCGTTGATGGAGCAGTCTATGCTTGCAAAGAGACTAGAAACTAAGGAATACGAATTGTCACTAGGAAACTGAAGAAATACTCGCCATAGGACTATCAACCACAACAAGCACTGAGATGAATATTGTGGCTGTAATGGGTGCGCTCAATGAAGCAGAAATAGGAATGTCGGTAACAACAGGTAATTTGGTGTCACTGAAATAACCTTAACCATTAGCGAAACTGGCTTTGGCTCTATTGAAACAGCTTCTGAACCCTCAACAAGTGTCCTTTGGTGAACTCAAACATGTAGTTTTTTACGATGTCTTCGTCCTCCAGGTCCATCTCATAATCTACGATGTCGGCTTAAGGTTCATGGTGTAAGAAAAATGCATACAAAATTCTTAGCAATTAAATTTAAAATAGAGCTTAACAATTAAATACACATTATATATTCATACCAGAAGAATATCATAGTAACTAATTTACAATAAAATAATAATATTTGAACATCAAAAGAACACAAAGAAAAAAATAAGAATAATAGAATAATAAAAATACAAAACAAATAATATATTAGGAATTTTTTTTTGAGAAAACTCAACTTCCAAAGCATGTTCAATATGTTATTCAACAATTAGAATACATTCTTATATTATATTGCTTTGTTAGAAGAAAGAGGAGATCAACTCTCTTCAATTCAAAAGGAAATTTGTTAGCATAAACCTGCAAAAATGTAAAGCATGATGCTTCCATCTCAAACCCACTAAAATATAGATTTAAATACACTAAACTACCAAAACAAGATACCAATATGTCTAAATAAGATCTTAAAATACCATAGTAAGAATTCTCATGATAAATTAAAAAAGAGTGGCTTCCAAAATAGAATGTAACTCTCCACACACGCATTTTGACTTCCACCAATCATTTTAGCATACTTTACTACCAAACACTCCCCATACAACACTAATTACATTTTACAATCACCAATAAAGAAAGACATTCTTACAAATTCATTATACAATCCCTATACAATATTCTATTACAAAAAATTGAAGAATAATAAAATAATTACATATGTCCACTGGCTCTAGGAAAATTCATTGCCAGCAATTCATGGAAGGAAAATTCACCGCCAACAATTCACCTCATAGAAAATTCACCCTCGGAAAATTCACCACAAGTAAAATTCACCACCAACAAAACTTTGATTTTATTAAAAATATTAAGGTGAATTTTCCGAAATTTTCCATGGCGGTGAATTGCTGACAGTGAATTTTCCTTCGGTGAATTGCTGGCGATGAATTTTCCTTCGGTGAATTTACCGGATGCCATGTCACTATCACATGAACTTCTCATTTACCCACTCCTTCAATATTTAAAATACATACATAATTAATTGCCTATGAACAAAATAACTAGTATACATTTTGCTTCGATTGTTCTAATTATGCCCGAGAATTAGGGGATGGCTATATGGTGGCAACAAAACAAATGTCTCGATATCTTGTACCTTTGGATGACTTCATGAGCAAACAAAGCAAACCAATTGACGACGTCATTATCGACGCCATTTTGAGAAAGATTATCAAACATATATTTTTTTCGATCTACGAAATATCTCTCCACTCTACACTATGGATCATACTATCTGAATTTAATCTTAAAGAATCTGAACAGTTTAAGAGGAGCCGATACAAGACGGATTTTGCACCTCCTACAGTAATCGAGATGGTGGCTAGGTTACTACTTCCGTAACTTTGAGGAAGGAAGCGATACATGTGAAAGTAGAGAAATTGCATGAATAGGCTATGTGGACGAATACTCTAAGACTCTTAGATCTGCACCGATGGACTTTACTCATAGAAGCAAGGATAAAGTAAGGATAACGTTAATTAGATGTGATACCATGTACAAACTTTAATTGGATGTGATAGCCATCCTTACCTGCCTTTGGAGATTGGAGGGTGCTAATTCTCCCCACTTTGGCACCTGGCCATGCCCCAATATGAGAGAAAGGAGAGGAATCCAAGCAAGCTCCGAGTGCTATGAGTATTGACAGCCCAACAACTTACTACACCTCAGAGTATGACCTCTCGAGGACAAGAGAAAAACTCCTCCATGTATAGATCTTTTGGAAAATCCGTTTATGACAAATCTGAGAATTCTTCAAGGGGGTCAGTCTGACTTTCCAACGTAGCCGTGGGCCCCACTGCAACTTGACAAAAGGAGATTTTGTCTG
>VDFB02391966.1:317606-437664 GCA_007258455.2 Sequoia sempervirens | reverse complement strand
GAGTGAGAGAGAGAGGGAGTGGGAGAGAGATAGAGGGGGTGAGATACCTAAGAGAGGGAGAGGGGGTAGGAGGGAGAGACTTGAAAGAGAGATACAAAGAGAGAAAGATAACAACCTAGTAGAGGGAGATGAAGTGAGAGAGATAAAAAGACTAGAGGGGAAGAAAGAGAGGTAGAGTGAGAAAGGGGGTTGGAGTGAGATAGATTTATCTAGGTAGGGTGGGAGGGAATGAGACTTGAGAGAAGGAATTAGAGTGAGAGAGAGCAGTCTAGGTAGCATGGTAGGGACTGAGACTTGAGAGAGAGAGAATTCAGAGGGATAGAGATTTATCTAGTTAGGGTAATGAGGTAGAGAGCGTATGAAAGGTAAAACCTCAACTATCCATCTATGATCATAAACTACACACTCTAAGCATTATCAAAGTGGTCAACCATAGAGAGGGGAAAGATTGATTTTGTTCAAAGAAGGTCATTTGGCAAGCACCAAATTTGGCACTTGCCAAATGACACATCACATTTGGCGCATGAAAAATTTAGCCCCCGCCAAATGTGATGTGTCATTTGGTGAGCACCAAATGACCTTTGGATGTGCTAATTGACAAGATTTTCCAAATTTCTTCATATTTTCATCTGTCCTCCACATCACGTTTGTATGTATTTCAATGCAAGTTTATAAAAAAATTGTGATGGCATTAACCTCTCTCTTAGCTCTCTAAATATATAATTCTTTTTTCGTTTTGATTCAGTTTCTATTGTAAATGCCTCTGTTTTTGGTCTAAAACCAACATGTGCTAGTTTTAGGATATATTTTTACTTGTTCATCAAAATGTGAAACAAATTACATTTTTTAAAATTAGACTTCATTCTACACATGATGAAAAAAAAATTCAATTTTTGATTAGTTTTCAATAAAAAAAGGGGGGAGCACACTCAAATTTCAACTTTTCAAGATGTGTCCACTTTCAAAATTCATAAAATATTATATATTCATTAAAAAAATTATCCAAAAGAGTGAGGATAAACTACATGGTGTTAGCTAATTTCTCACTGTTAAGATTTTTGAAATTCTAAACAAAAGTTAATCAAAAAGGGGGGAGTCCTCAGGCGCTATGCTAATTTTTTTTTAATAAAAAAAAGACTTGTTTTGGGACTCCCCCTTTTTGAGATCCTTAATCTTCATTAATTTCAAAAAGAATTAGTAGCTTAGAAATTAGTTTCGGAGCACTTCAACTTTTGTTCTTATCGTATCTTAAAATTTTGAGTGTAACTATCTTCATTTTCTCATGCAAATCAGATTTTTCTAATTTTAGAAAAAAGTGGCATCTTAAGAGCCAAAATTATGTCACAAATCCATGCACTTACCCACATGTAAAACAACCTAAATAAATTCATTCGACACAAACAAGAAGTTTCCAAGAGCTAAAACATCCAAGTAATTCACCAAAAGTGAAAACATAAAAACTAAATAAAATGTACCTAAAGAAAAATCTAGAAAAATTGCATGAATAGTTATGAAGAACTCTGAAAGATCATCCCAGCATCGATTGGATTGTGAAAACTAGAGAAATAGGCCAAAATTTGTGAGCTAAGGAGTGAAAACAACACATCTGACTTTGACAAGTTTTAGAATACTTGAGAAGCAAAAAATAGTGATGAGATCCACACCACTAGAAATTATGTGGAACCATCTTTCCAAAATATTTCGTTCGCCCAATTTCAATACCATATGCCCAAGTTATGGCCAAAATAAAATAATTCTCCTTTAGGGTAGAAAGGGGGCTTGGAGGGGGCCCTGCTCTATGGGTACATACCATTGACATCAACATGACATCATGATTACATAAGTGAAATATTCCTTGGAATATTTTTTCTTTTGACAAAAAAGTTTGGGTCCCTAAATAAAGATTTGCTAGTATATTTCCTTCTTGTGCCCAAAATATGTTGAAGAGGCCAAAATATTTTGGGTTGTTGCCATCATTGGAAAAAGTGTGTAACCATTGGTTTTATATTGATGTGAAAAAAAAGGGTTTGAAGAAAAAAGTGGAAGTTCATCAAAATTTTGGAAAAGGCACCATCGAGTGGCATGCACATACATTGACAACTTGTAAAGGTTGTCAGCCAGCTCTAAAGGGTCATTATCAGTAGTAGTTGTTGAGTTCCATGAATGTGATGCTAGATGACCTATGTAGGGCCCAAGAGGGTACAAGGCATGCAGGACTAAGGTACCCTGCTAGTACCCACATCAAATTTGTCCCTTTTTATTTTTGTTTATTTTTAATTAGAAACCAAAAAGTAGCTTGTTTTTAATAAGAATGCTTTTTTTACAAAAATGTTGTATAGGTATGATCGTACAATCCCTTATACACAAAATTTCCTCAGAAGCTTTCATTTGTAAAATAAGAAAAAATTATAGTCAAAATTTGTCGAAATGACCTCTTGAACACAATAGTGAGGTCCATTTTGCACCAAAGTGCATCAAAAAATTACTCAACTCTAAAATTACAAAAGAAAACAATGAAGTTTCAAGATTTTAAGCTTGTAACCCTAGTTGAAGAAAACCATCAAAAAATGAGAAGGGTTTTGTTGAATCCATGCTCTAATACCATGTTAGAATTGAGAATAAACATGAGATGTAAGATCAAACAACAAACAAAAATACCTTCCACACAAGAGAGTTTCAAATAACGATTTTCTATATCTTCAACAAGAAAATACTTATGAAATAAATCTCAAGAGTCTTCATGGAGATCAAGAGATAATACAATGAGGGTGATTGCTTTATAGGAGCAACCCTAAATGATAAAGGGATTAGATCATGACAAGTGTCAACATCCTATGTGATGAAACAAATTGATCTAATAGAAGCTCACTTTAGTTAATAGGAAAAAGCACTCCTAAGTTTAGCTTAAGCGCATGAAATGAATTAACCTAATAATCAATTAAATATTAATTAATTATAATTAACTAATGCATGAATACTCCAACACCTTTTAACCCTAATCTAAAACTTTATTGCATTTTATTTTTCCTAATATAAACCTTCTAATATGAATGAACATTGTATTATATTTCCTTCCTACTATATCCTCCATAATTTTCCATGGATTATATCAAAAAACTTCATGTGCACTAACATGTGATAATAATGCACAAATAATTAATTCTTTCTAAGGAAAATAATTTTATTTAATGCCCTTTGTGCATGATGTCAACTTCTCTAACATGGAAATAGGTAAGATCATGGTGAGCATTGGCTACACATAGCTATAACTATGTTTTCTCCATAGTGTTTTTTAAGGAATATGAATACATCAAAACTGATTTAGTATAAATGTGTTTTATTAAAGAAAAGAGAGTATTTTTTTTGTATTTAGAAGAAGTGATAACTTGTGATCTACTTTTGTTCCATAAGTTCTTGTAAAAATGTATTGAAAGTGATGACACTACAATTAATGTTACACTTCATTAGATCATGATATGCTAATAAATTATTTGCTTGGATATTTTTAGACACAAAGTCTACAAATCAACTTTTTTAACCTATATTGCATATGTGTGAAAGTTGCTTCTTTGATGTAATAGTAGAGGTTAAGTAGGGAAGAAAGATGACGACCTTCAAGCAATATTGTTGATGGTGAGAACATCAATCTTATTATTAAATCAAATTGTATCAACATCTTAAAAGAAAACTAATAATTGACATAATCATCATAATTCATGGAAAGCTTCATACAATTTTTTTAAAATCTTAAAGTACTTACAAATATTTATTTTTTTGTTATAAATATTTGATTTTCTTATATTTACTATGAAAAATTATTATTATTTTTTTAAATAGAAAAACTAAAAACTAAAAACTAAAAACAAAAAATAAAAAACAAAAAGAAAAAAAAAGAAAATGTGTTACTACATGGAATTTGATGGCCACCTCTACCTGTCATATGAAAATTTTGTGATGGTTTGATCATTTAAATGCGTGCCATTTGACGTTTTATGAAAAATATAAATTGTGAAAAAAAAATTAATTTATCTTTCTTTATATAAAATCTTGAAAAAAATGAAATTTTTTTTATGTTATCACTCATATGCATATCCTATATATATTTTAAAAATGTAAAAATAAAAAACATTGATAATTAGTAATAAATGGAAAAAATCTTAAATTTATTGTTACAATTAACAAGAAGCTTTTAAATTCATATAAAAATAAATCTTGTTAAAAATATTATAAAAGTTAAAAAAAAAACAAATATATTCTATTCTAAAAAATTTGATTTAAAATATATTTCTATAATAAATATTATAAATCATATATATTAATATAAAGAAATGATAGCTATTAGTAAAAATGTCAAAAAAATCTTAAATTTATTGTAAAGAATTATATTGTATCTTTGAAAAGATTCTAAACTAATATATATATATATATATATATATATATATATATATATATTAATAGCACCCAAACTGGATTCATTAAAGGCAGGTATATCCTTGAAAATTTAATTACAAGCTAGGAAGCAATGGAGTGGGCAAGGCTATCAAACTAGGAAGCGGAAATGGTGTTGTTTGACTTCGAGAAGGCCTATGACATGGTTGAATGGGTTATATATATAAATTTAGAGTGTCATATTTATAATTACATAAAATATAGCAAGTCAAATTATACCTCTAATAAGTTTTTAAGTTGTAATATACTGTCTAAAATGCAAAAAGCGACCATCAAATTCCTGATTAGAATATAAATAAATTACGTAAAAAAGAAAAAGGAAAAAGAGCATAACAATTTTTTTATTATATTTATAAAATTAAAGGTATCCACATAGTTTTCAAGAATCTTCCATCAACAGGAGCTAGAAAATTCGAAGCTGAGACAAATAAAAGAATAATGCAACAACAATTTGGACAATCTTAGAAATTGCTGAAGGAAACTTCAAATTAATCTTACATCTGGTTTTTAGGAATGTAAAACAATGGTTGCAAGAAAGGGCAACCATTAAAGTAAACACTTCTAGATCTGATACTCACGTCCTTCTATTCAGTGATGCTATTGAATGACGACCAGTATATACAGCAGTTGCTAGCCAAATCCTAAAAATGATATATAGAAACACTCAAGCTTTCTCCAAAATAACTTTAAATAGCTTCAATCAATAACTAGATAAAACATATGCAGATGAGCACAAAATTGGAGCACGATTCTTTTCATAATGATTCAAATCCATTTGAGAAGAGCCCATAAGTTCTCCCATTAGTCCAGGTGATTGTTTACTGTACTACAGAGAAGAAGATTTGATCAATAAAAAGGCTAGCCAAACAATCTACCAAACACAGTTACACTCCCTGTAACTGTGAACAAAAACGATTTCCTCAAATTTCTTATTCACAAGACAAAGCTCTACAAATATATTGTTGCTCTTTCAGCCCTTTGAAACACCCATAAACAATCTAAAACTAACTACATGAAAATCCCCTCCTACAATCAACTTCTTACACTGTACAGAAGCAGTAATCAAATACAAATAACCAGTAATATCCTCAAAGTGGCTCTAGTAAAAAGGAAAGCAGTCTATGGAAGCAAAGGTGATGCCAAATTTGTTTTGGAAAGGAGGGTCTCCTGACATTCTTGATTTCCCAGAGTGTCGTATAAAGGCTGATCTTTGGTTTCTGGAAGGCCCAACACGAACAAACCACTTATAATTATTGCAATACCAAACAGTCCGAAGGAAATCAGTGCATTACTGTGGCCGATCACAACAATTACTGGACTCACAATCGCACCTGCATTGATGGCTTGTCTTAGCATTGACATAGCTGAGTTGAGAACACTAGATGGAAACAATTCCAAGCAGTAAATCAACATCACGTTGAACGCTGTAACTGCACTTAAAAACGCTCCTACTTCAGCAACTATCTGTGCCCAATTCTTTCTTGTGGATATTTTTGTGTTTGCAGTTGAATCGGGAATATCTGATATACCCATTGAATAGAACACACACAGAATGCAGAACATACCACTTATTAGTGTTAACAGGAGAATTGCCCTTCTACGCCCAGACTTAGCTACAAGAATAGTAGAGAAAATGGCCGCTGGGATCTCTGAAAGAGCATTAAATGTGACGCTCAAATATAAATCGAAGTCCAAACTTGCGACTCCGAAGGGCATTCCATAGTATATGAGACCCATGCCAGAGCCCACCGCCATTGTTAACATGAGCCTTCTGCGAGCCCATTCAGTAGTCCACAACAGTGATAAAGCAGACTCTGATCGGCTCTCTGTAGTACAGTCTTCTATCTCTACATATTCTGGCAAAACTCTTCCATTCATTTCTGCCATTTTTCTTAAACATTTGAGGGCCTCTTTGGGATTTCCTCTGAGAAGTAGCCACCTGGGGGATTCCCAAACGAAAAGGAGCAGAAACAGAGAATATGCCAGAGGAGGTATGGAGATGTAGATGTAAGTGCTTCTCCAGGAAAAGGAATTCCTGGTGAGGTAGGCGAGGGCTGGAAATGAAAGAAAACCGAGGGTGAAAGAGAAAAAAACAAGAAATCCAATCAGACTTCTCCATTTGCGACCAACGAGTTCAGTAGATAGAACCAGACAATAAGATCCCATAGAGGATCTGCCAAAGCCGGTGAGAGCTCGGAGGAGAGAGTAGATCCAAATGTTGGGTGAAAGAGAGGTTAAAAAGCCCATCAATGAAAGTACCACAGTGGAAAACACCAGAGTTCGTTTACGACCCAGCCATGAATCTGCCAACGGTCCCACTGTTATACATCCTGCAGAAATCTCCTTGTATTAGGTCTTCAATAAGCTTTTACACTTAAAAGATCCGATTTTGTTGACTCTTATCTTCTTTGATGTTTAAGAATAACTTCCAATCTCTAAGAAATAGAGATATGTTTTTTATTTTAATCTACGCAGCACATTCCATGATTTATCATCGAAATGAAAAGAGAATCACATTCAAAAATAATAATTTAAAAACTCACCTAATAACGATCCTGTAAACAAAAACAGAGAAGGAAAGCCAGCTTGGATGGCGTTGGCGCAAACAAGGTTCCACTGTGAGATGACAGACACCTCTTTCCCTCTATCCCACTCCCACAGTGTTGGGTCCATCTCACATATTGATGATTGTGCAGTGCATATTTTTGGTTCTGCTATTTGACTGCCATTAGTGCAGCGCCATGAAGGCTGGGCATCTGTAAAAATGGTGACAAACGTGTGCTGAGCATCGAATGCCCAGGCCAAGGCAACGATTACAACTTGGAACAACTGAGCTCGTCCAAAGCCCCCAACATATGTTTCTATTATTTCATCAATAGAAAACATGTTTTTCTCAACTTGTTGCACTTGGGTTGGCTCATCACTATCACTGCGCTGCTGCTCTTCCCAGGTGGATGGATCCATTGCAGGCTATCAATGAAACCCAAAAGCCTGTAAATGTATGAAATAAGACTTGGTAAGTTAAAAGATGTCTGCCAGTTGGTTAGTGATTGTTTTATGCATGGTACCATACAAAGCAAAAGACATAAAAAGCATTGTTTATATATATATAATTAAAAGATCCTCACGATAAATAGACTTTGAAAACACTGGCCGCCTTGGTCCTTTTGGATTTTTGTGAGCAACATAGGGAACATCCGACTTCTTCGAAAGCTTATCCTTCCATCTTTCCATCGTTTTGGCTTAATAAATTCAATCTTCATTATTAGTATGTATTAAATACTATGGTGGGTTGTCCATTTCATTCATTATGATGGACTACATTACTCCTTTTTTCTTAATCACTTTAATTAATTTCTTTTGGGCGGGTCTAACAAATCAAGCGGAATCCATAAATAGTACAATTTTGGCTGAGTAATATATTTAACATAATTTTTGTAGGTGTAAAATTCATCTTTTCGTCATTATTATTTTTTAATTCATTTTGTATCAACTATCAATTTAAGTGATCAAACATCTTTCATCTAAATTAGAAGTGTTGATTTCAAAAGTTTTTTCATCATGATGACAACAAATCAATGTCACCACTTATATGTTTACACTCAAAAGTGCTAAGCGCATATTGTTAGGGCCATCCCTACACACAAACCTAAACCTCGAGAGTTCATGATGACCCTAACTATGTATCCCCTTGTGGAAAGTGCTTCATAGTTTGCACATCACTGTTAGAGGGAGTTTATTCTCTCCTCTAGTTGAGATCTTTCATGTCACCTTTTAAATTATGACTATTTATTAATCATTAACTGCCACTTAGTCCAATTATATTAGAGCAATAACAATATACCCTCAAGCTTTGGTTACATACCAAACATAATCAATGATTAGTATTAACACACTCAATTACACATAAGGGTCATATCACTTTATAATCCCAAGATCACATACATTGACTATCTTGAGCATTCATCATGTATATACAAGGTGACTAGCTCATACACATCACGAGTGCATCCATGTTTGGCTCATAAGCACATTACAACTACAACAGCTTGATTGGCTCATACACATCACAAGTACAATAATGACTAGCTCATATACACATAATAAGTACAATCATGATTGGCTCATACACACATCACATATACCATAGTGACTAGCTCTAGCATATATCACATATATCTAATGTGAACAATCCACACATACATCACATGTTTACATAAAGAACAAATGCTAAAGTGGAAATGAACACAACCTATTCCATACATCATCCCACTACCTGATTCACAAACACAAGCTTGTAAGTAGTTTGTGTTTATGTGTTTTTATACGCTTTTCAACACAGGTAATGCATAGGTGCATCACCTCTTTTGAAAGACAATCTTCCACAATCAAATTGTAGAACACTATCCCAAAGTCTCTAATCTTAGGTCTTGATAGTGCTTGGAATATCTCAATTGATTCTTGTGATTTGATGGAATCACAAGGCAGACTTATAGATGAGTTACAAAGTGGGGAAGTTGGATTTGCAAATGAAGTTCTCAAGATGGGAGAGTTGTGTGTTTGCTGTAGGTTCAAATAACAATCTTAAACTCCATTTTATCGTTGGATTTGGCTTTACAATGTGCAATGAACCTTAGCATAGGTCACTTATTTAAAAAAAAGAAAAGGGTAGGGAAGAGAGGAAGTTCCTAGATATGAAACTATGAATGAATAGTGATCATGGAGGTTGCTACAGTAGACAAACTCCCTAAACTAGGTTTTGTTTAGCCAAGAGAATCCTACAATTACACAAAACTAGTGCAATCTTCTAAGGACTATATATTTTTAGATTACACACACACACCATGCACATGCAATTGAACTAAGTTGCAGCAATAAAGGAAGGAAGCTCCTGGACTAGCTTTGCAAAGTGATTCATCATTAATGAACCACAAAAAATATGAGCTAGAAATTCATCAAATACTGAAATAACAATCATCATAATCACTTCCATTCAAGAATCTACAATTAAAACTAATATGGAAGGTGGAACCATGCATGCAAGATGAGAAAAATCAAAGAGAACATCCATAAAATCATGCAATGCTATCTTCTATTGTTGCAAATGTTGTTTACACCAGCTCTCCAACCCTTTATAAATGAGGGGAAAGCCCCTGTTTATAGTTTTTCAAAGGCCAAATAAATGGTTAGGATGAAATTACATTATGTGGCCCAGATTTGATTGCTCTAGGGCTTCACCTACCCCACAATATTCAACAATTTAAAATACATCTTTTATTTTTTCCTTGTTTTGTCATCTAGTACTTAGGTGTTGTAGTAGTTTTGTCCTTTTGCTGATTTCCCTTTTCACTATAGCTAAAACTGTTTGAATGCTTCCCTCTTACTTGATATGTTTATAGTGTTCTTCCCTGGATCAAACAAGTCCATGGACAACTTGCATCAGTGGATTGGTCACCCCTAATTCAAGTGGACAAATCATCATCTGGTGAAAAATAGAACAACTCCCTCATGCCTTCTTCAAGGCTACCCCCCTTGCATTTTTTTCATTGAATTTCTTGGCACAAGCCCTTTTCTAATGCCAACCTCATTGATGGGTGCTATGAGGAAAGGTGGGCATGAAATGAATGGTGATAGGAGCGATATGCTTTTCTTTGTTTAGCTTTCTCAATGGGCCCCCGATGGACCTGTAGTAGGTTTCTTGAATCCTCTGTACATGAAATGTTGTAAGTGCATTCATACACAAATCAAAGAAAATGTTGGTCAAATAATGCCAACCCCTTGTTAGATCCATCCATGCATCATCAAAAGAACATAATATTCATCATTGTTCCACATTTGGAGCTCATTTGGACCATAAACATTAATGTGTGCTCTGGGGTGTGGGTGCCACAGGATGGAAGGGCAATGAATGATGGGAAATAATTGACGACAGACGATGGTGGGAAGGCGGATGGTGGAAAAAAGGAAAAATGACAAAGGAGAGATGGAGTTTTGAAAACGACCATGGAGGGGTTGGGTTCCGAGAGTCAGAACGTCGGGGGCAGATGTAAGGTCAAAATTGAAAAGGAGGGATGAAGTTTCAAAAAATTCCATAGAGGGGATAGGTTCTGGAAATTATCACGGAGGGGCTCAGTTCTAGGAGCTGGAATGCTAGGGGAGGACATAAGGTCAAAATGACAAAGGAGAGATGGAGTTCCAAAAACAGCCATGGAGGGGCTAGACTCCAAAAATGGTCACAGAGGGGCCAGAATGCCAGGGGTGGATGAAAGGTCAAAATGACAAAGGAGGGACGGAGTTCCAAAAACAGCCATGGAGGGGTGAAGTTCCATAAATGACCACAGAGGGGTTGGGTTCTGGGAGTTGGACTGTTGAGGGTGGACAAAAGGTCAAAATGACAAAGGAGGGACAGAGTTCCAAAAATAACCACGGAGGGGTGGAGTTCCAGAAATGACCACAGAGGGGCCAGGTTCTAGGAGCAAGAACACCGGAGGCAGATGGAAGGTCAAAATGGAAAAGGAGAGACGATGTTCAGGAAACGACCATGGAGGGGCTGGATTTCGGGATAAAATTCCACAACTTCTTGAAACTTAATGAAACCTTGGTAGTTCACTTAAGCACCACTAAAAAATCTCAAATCCATAGGAAACTTATCCCCAAAGTCAAAAATGAAGGAAAAAGTGAATTGACCAATCAGGGACCAAGTTAGCAGGAACAAGGAAAAAGGTGGAAAAAAGGAAGGGGAACTTTGCTTCTCCCTAGATTTGAATGCCCCAAGTAAAATGAAGGGAATGGAGGAATATTTATGGGCCAATTTCTTTGTATGGAAGACCCAGGTTAGGTGAGATGTGGAATCTCATGCTTGTTTGGATGCTCGTTTAAGGTTCGAATAGAGAAACTAAGTGTAGAGCCCACCATGTAGGAAAAAGTTGGGCATTAGTCACTACTCAACAATGAAACATTAGTGGCGACCCACGTGAGGCGACCCACAACTACGGGTCCACGAGGCTTGGAGGACTCTAGGGCAATGGATGAAGGGAAACTCGCAAGGGCACTTTTGCGTAAGCAAAAGACTTAGTGAAACTTAGGTAGGTGAATTTAGTTAAGGGAATTTGATCATTTGAAGGCACATGACCAATTTGGGCTTAGAAAAAGGGGCATGTAAAATGAGATGGGAGTAGAGTAGTCCGTCGAGAGCGAAAAAAGGGGGTCCCTACCCACGGCAGGGCGTGTGTGCAAAACATGCACAACAGTTTTCACTTAGAAAAGGAATGTTGGTGCATCATATACTACATTGTGGATCACATCATTTTCCCAATCCACCTCCATCCATGATGACAATCAAGGAACCCATGCTACTTAATGTCATCACTGGTAAGGGCATCAAAAACAAGGTATGGAAAACCTAAGAATATTTGCACGATGAGTGACTAACATATACACAATGAATGACTTAAACATCCACAATTGTTGACTAACACCTATCCATAGTGCATCCCAAATAGAAAAGGAACATCGGTGAATTATGCACTATGCCATGACTCTATCTTTTTTTCGGTCTTTTGCACCATTGGGAAATTGGAAAGAGGATTTAGTGCATCACATAAGTTACATCAGAGGTCTCTCCTCACCTAAATATTTTGACAAGTAGTGAATCTACCATATCCTGATGGATTCCAACTTTAATCGCCTATAGGCCATTGTCGACAAGCTTGCTCACCTAATAAGAAGTATATTTTAATATATACCAAATTGTGACTTTAGTGATATTTTCAATTATCTTCTTCACAACTTGGGTAACACTTGGCATTGGGCACTTTCATGCTATAAGTGACTTGTAATGAATGCCCCCAATACAAAAGTTAGATCTGATTACCATTACTCACAAGGTAGGGTAACTACCTATGCAACCATTAGCATATCATAATTAGGGTAACCCGATACCTTCACCTCTATGAATTAGGCAAATGCTGACTAATTCATAATAGTAGCCCAAACATTAATCATTGGCACGACCTAATGAATTAATATCATTGCTCAAATATCCTAGAGGTTCACTCCTGGGTCATCTCTAACTTGGGACCTACACAACAAGATGCACAAGTACTAGAGTATATCATAATCAATTGATTCAAGAGCCTATACATAGAGTTCTCTAGGTTTGTAGTTGAATTTCACAAACATGTAAGAATAATTTTGAACCAACACAACAATGTATGTACTCAACATGTGCACATAGATAAATACTGAATATAACATAGTCAAATCAATTAATTTCATTCATCTTACTATTTGAAAGAATATTATGTATTAAATACAATTTATTAGGTTTCCTTAACTCATTCATAACCATCTAATACCCATTTTCAACCTCAACTAAATTCTAATGAAGAGAGAAGGCCAAACAAGATAGTAACAACCCCAAATATTAGAGTTCCCCCTAAACCCTCCCCCTACGAACATGAGGTCATATGGGCATCCTTCACCCAAGGACTACCTATGTACCCATTTCCAAATGGGATCAAAGTCACATGTAATTTTTCCTCACAAGGCCTCTAAAAGGATATGTATGCACCGTTTCCAAATTTAGTAAACATATACCATGAAACTTCAATCTAAGGACATTGACATCTTTAATTAGACCTCACCACCTTTATTAATCATAAGGAAACAATTATGCAAAGCCCAAAAATTCTAATTGGGTTAACAAATACAATGAGCTTGAAAGATAAATTAGCTTCACAAAATCTTAGTAGGCAATATTTGGTATCCCATTAACTTATCACAAATGGCAACCCACAAAGAAATTAGTGTCATGTTATTTTAATATTGACTAGATATTTCTATTAGGATTTGTCCTTGTTAATCTCTAAGGTTTCTGATGAAACCCAAGAGCATTCCATCCTATTGGAGTGTCAATTATAAAAGAATGAATTTCCACCTCTCTAACTAGTTCAATTAGATAGATATTCTAGATTTATTTTCAATATAGTATTTGAACTTTGCTACTTTGTTTTTCCCTATTGAGTAACAAGATGTTACTAAAAGTATTCAAAATGAACAATTATCTTTACCACTTTATTGACAATATTTACAAACTTACTCTATACATAATAAATGTTTGAGTCATTTTGGAAATAATGGGAAACACCATATCCTTTAGATCATCATATGAATATGTACACTCAATAATATTAATAATGTCATTATTATCCCTTTGATTTTACAAGTGAAACTTCAAGGAAAATATATGCCTTTTATCATTAATGGGACAATCCTATTTCGTTTTTCCTTCAAGTAGAGGAAAATCTACTTTTCTCAAAAGATAAAATTTAGTTACCTATCTACCAAATGATCATCATAGTATGATTATAATATTTTAGCATGGCACCATCACATTGTTAATGCCCACAAAGTGCAAGGGAATTGTCATATAAATTCACAATAATATCAAATGTTAGCATGATTCTATGAAGCCAGTTAAAATATCACAATCCATTGCAAGGCACTAAGTGCCTACCAATGCAAACATCGATGGTATTGCCTAGAGACATTAGACACTAGAATATCTTTTTGATTATTAATACTACTTCAAATACACTATGTAAATACTTATACAAATAGGAACTAAAATGTCATTACACCCTTAATGCAAATGCTAGCTTGATAAGACATTGGTCCCTATTCTACCAAGTTATTCAGAATAGTATTGGACTCTTAGTATCTAAGATGGCTAAATAATCACTTCTAAATAAACCATATATACCAAAGCAAATGGAGATAAGGAAACTTTAATCCTTTCTGCAAACTTCTTTCTAAAGTTATTATTCTAGCCATTCGAGACATGGATCTAACTTGTTTATAGGGCTTGATAACCAATTAGATACATATTTACTTATGCACACATAATGTGCATGAACTCTTGAATAAAATACATTGCTTTGGACATCGTAATCACTCTTATTCAACCATTGTTAACAATGATTAAATAAATGACGACGGACACCTCTTTCCCCCTCTCCCACTCCAACAGTGTTGGGTCCATCTCACATATTGATGATTGTGCAGTACATATTTCTGGTTCTGCTATTTCACTGCCATTAGTGCAGCGCCATGAAGGTTGGGCATCAGTAAAAATGGTGACAAACGTGTGCTGAGCATCAAATGCCCAAGCCAAGGCAACAATTACCACTTGGAACAATTGAGCTCGTCCAAAATCCCCAATATATGTTTCTATTATTTCGTCAATAGAAAACATGTTTTTCTCAACTTGTTGCACTTGGGTTGGCTCATCACTATCACTGTGTTGCTGTTCTTCGCAGGTGGATGGATCCATTGCAGGGTATCAATGAAACCCAAAAGCCTGTAATTGTATGAAGACAGACTCGGTAAGGAAAAAGGTGTTTGCAAGTTGGTTAGTGATTGTTTTATGCATGATCATACCATACAGGAAAAGAGAGAAAAAGCATTGTTTAATATATATATGGTTGGTGATTGTTTCATGCATGATACTTACCATGCAGGAAAAGACAGAAAAAGCATTGTTGTTTTATGCATGATACCATACAGGAAAAGACAGAAAAGGCATTGTTAAAATATATAATTAAAAGATCCTCACAATAAATAGACTTTGAAACACTGGCCGCCTTGGTCCTTCTGGACTTTTGTGAGCAACACCGATAATCAAATTCCTTTGAAAGCTTTTCCTTTCCACGTTTCCCTGGTTTTGGCTTATTAAATTCAATCTTCATTATTAGTATGCATTAAGTACTATGGTGGGTTGTCCATTTCATTGATTATGATGGACTGTCCATTTCATACATTACTCCTCTTTTCTTAATCACTTTAATTAATTTCTTTTGGGTGGGTCTAACAAATCAAGCGGAATCCATAAATAGTACAATTTTGACTGAGTAATATATTTAACATAATTTTTGTAAATGTAAAATTTGTTTTTTTATCATTACAATTTTTTTAATTCAATTTGTATCAACCATCAATTTAATTGATCAAGTATCTTTCATCTAAATTAGAAGTATTGATTTCAAAAGTTCTTTGCTCATGTCATAGAGACATTAAATCAACATCACCACTTATATGCTTACACTCAAACGTTCTTAGCTCATATGGTTAGGGTCATCCCTATACCCATACCTAAATTTCAAGGGTTCATGATGATCTTGCCTATGTATCCCCTTGTGAGAAATCAGAGGCTTCATAGTTTGGACACCACTACTAAAGAGAGTTCATTCTCTCCTCTAGTTGATATCTTTGATCTCACCTTTAAATTAGGGCTATTTATTAAACATTAACTATAACTTAGTCCAATTATATTATAACAATAATAATATGCCATCAAGTGTTTGATTCCATATGAAACATAACCAATTATAGTATATAAACTCACACAATTACATATAAGGGTCATATCACTTCATGATCCCAAGATCATGCACACAATGCCTATCTTGAGCATTCATCATGTATATACAAGGTGCTAGCTCATACACATCACAAGTACATCCATGATTGACTCATAAGCACATCACAAGTACAATAGTGATTGTCTTATACACATCAAAAGTACAATCGTGAGTAGCTCATACACACATCACAAGTACAACCATGAGTGGCTTGTACACACATCACATATATCATAGTCACTAGTTTTAGCATACATCACATATATCTAGTATGAACAATCCACACATACATCACATGTTTACATAAAGAACAAATGCTAAAGTTGAAATGGATACAACCTATTGCATACATCATCCCACTACCTCATTCACAAACACATACTTGTCAATAAATAGATCTCACTTGGAAAAGGAATGGCAGTGCATCCTAGATTGCACCTTGGGTTCCATCCTTTTCCCAATCCAATACCATCTATGATGAAAATCAAGCAACCCATGCTACTTGATGTCATCACTAACAAGGGAATCAAAAACAAGGTACACAAAACCCAAGACCATTTACACAATGAGTGACTAATCTATATAATTAATCACTAAAACATCCATAATGGCTAACTAACACCTATCCATAGTGCATCCCAAATAGAAAAGGAATGGAAATGCATCACACACTACACAATGGGTGAATCCTTTTCCTTAGTCTTCTATGCAATTGAACAATTCGGAAAAGGCTTCAATGTATCTCATACTATATCAAAGGTCCATCCTCATGTCGAATATTTTCACAAGTAGTGAACCTACCATATCTTGACAGATTCCGACTTTAATTGCCAATAGGACACTGCCGAAAAGCTTGTCCACCCAAGAAGAAGTAGCTTTCAATATATACCACCTTGTAACCTTAGTGATATTGTCAACTATGTTGTTCACAACCTGTATAACACTTGGCATTAGTCACTCTTGTGATATAAGTGATAGCCAAAAATCCTCCTGGATACAATAGTTAGCTCAGATTACCATTACTTGCATGGTAAGGTAACTACTTGTGCAACCGTTACCGTATCATAACTGGGGTAACCTACTATCTTCACCCCCATGAACTGGGTGAATACTAATTTGAATCCCTAATAGTAGCCTAGACATTGATGATTAACATGGTCCAATAACTATCTTTCATTGCTCAAATATTGTAGAGGTTCACACTTGAGTCATCTCTAGCCTAAGACTTACGCAACAAGATTCACAAGTACTAGAGTATAACACAATCAACTGATTCAACAACCTATACATATAGTCCTCTAGGTCTAGAGTTGAATTTCACAAACACATAAGAATCGTATTGAACCAACACAAGATGGAACATACTCAACATGTGTACACAAATAAATATTGAATATAACGTAGTCAAATTCATTTACTTTGTTTATCTTACTATCCAAAAGAATATTATGCATTAAATACAAGTTATTATATTTCCTTATCTCATTCATAACCATCTAGAATACCCATTTTAGCCTTAATTGAAGCTTACTAAAGAGAGAAGGTAAAACAAGATGGAAACAACCGTAAACCTTAGAGTTATCTCCCTAAACCCCCCCCCTATGAACTTGAGGTCATAGGGTCATCCTTCACCCAAGGAATACCTATGTACCCACTTCCAAATGGGATCAAAGTCACACTTAGTTCTCCTCACAAGGCCTCTCAAAGGACACATTCACATCGTTTCCTAATTTAGTAATCCTATACCATGACACTAAGATTTAAGGACATCAAGATCTATAATTAGACATCACCACCTTCATTTTTATAAAACAAAAATTATGTAAAGCCCCAAAATTCTTATTGGGTTAACTAATACAATGAGTTTGAATGATAAATTACCTTCACAAAAACCCTAGTAAGTAGGATTTTTAGTCCATCCACTTAACAAAAAAGGAAACCCACAAATAAATTAGTGTCATGTTATTTTACTATTGATTAGATATTTCTATTAGAATTTATCCTTGTTAATATCTAAGGTTGGTGATGAAACCCAAGAGCATTCCATCCTATTGGAAAGTCAATTTTAAAAGAATGATTTTTCACCTCTTCAACTAGTTCAATGCAGAATGATTCTAGATTTATTTTTTGATATTGTATTTAAACTTTGGTGCTTTATTTTTCCCTATAGAGCAACAAGATGTTACTAGAAATATTCAAAATGAACAATTATCCTTATGACTTTACTAGCAATATTTACAAACTTACTCTTTACATAATCAATGTTTGAGTCACTCTGGAGATAAATTGACAACACATGTCCTTTAGATCATCATATGAATATGTACACTAAATAATATTTTAAATAATTCCATTATTATCCATTTGATTTCATCGTATTTCTCAATAGCATTGTAATTTAACAAGAAGAATAACCCTTAGGTTTTACAGGTGAAACTTCAAGTATAATATATGCCTTTTATCACTAGTAGGATAATTCTATTTAGTTTTGCCTCCAACTAGAGGAAACATCAACTTTTCCTAGAAGGTAAAATTTAGTCACCTACCAAGTGATCATCATATTATGATTATAATAATTTGGCATGACATCGTCACATTGTTAATGCCCACAAAGTGCAAGAGGATTGTCATATAAAATTTAGAATAATATCAAATGGTAACATGATTCCATGAAGCAAATTAAAATATCACAATCCATTGGAGAGCACTAAGTTCCTACCAATGGAAACATTGATAGTATTGCCTAGAGATGTTAGATACTAGAATATTTTTTCGGTTAATAATCCTACTTCAAATTCACTATACAAGTACGTATATACTTATATAGACATTATGAATTGAAATGTCATTCTACCCCCCAATGCAAATGCTAGCTTAATAAAATATTGATCTGGGCTATTTTACCAAGTTATTCAACATAGTATTGGACCCTTAATATCTAAGATGACTAAATAATCACTTCCAAATAAACCATATATACTAGACCAAATGGAGATAAGGAAACTCTAATCCATTCTACAACCTTATTTCTAAATTATTATTGTAGTCATTTTACTCATGGATCTAACTTGTTTATAGCTCACACTTGATAACAAATCCAATGCATATTTACTTATACAAACATGTGCATGAATTGTTGAATAAAATACATCCCTTTAGACACTGTAATCACTCATTATTCAGCCATTGTTAACAATGATTAAATAAAAGATGGTTTATGTATATATACAACTTACATTTGTTCACTTCTACTTAAGCATATACATGTATGTATACAACTTACATTTGCTCGCTTCTATTTAAGCATATACACACCCATATGTAACCACACTTGCACACACAACCCCACATATATAAATATATTTAATGTTCTAGGTTGAAGAATGATGATTTCACTTGCTGGAATCTCATCTATTTGAATGCATTGAATCTTGAACTTATATAGTACAAATATCAACTCTTTCATATGAATCGGTAAGATCACAAATAGAGGACCTCATCCTCAATGTAGACACTCAATGATAACACTACAGTAAAATTTGAACCTTGATGATAAGAATAACAACACCACAACATAACCATCACATCACTATTAACATAACAGTAATCACTCTTACGATAAAATGATTCATTGAAACATTTCCCGGAACAACTCTTGCCTTGTTTAGGCTTCCATTCTATAGGCTTAACTACATGGGATGTGACAGTAGAAAATTCCATATACAATTAAATATTAGTAAAAGTTTCCTCTGTTCAATCTAAGTGTCGGGCGCTTTCACATGAATAGAAAGTTTGTTTTTTTAATCTTTCTGTGGTGTGCATTGGCATGGAAGTGCGGATCAAGGACGACAGGAGAATCGGCCTGCTCTATGTTTTTTAGCGTATCGATTTGTTTGTTTCTGCATATTGTATTGTGTGTTATACAATTAGAATCTGTCATCCAGGCATCTTCATTTTCCAATAAATTTTCTTCAAATTTGGCTCTAGTTTTGATTGTATGATTGGACTTTGGAATCCAATGTAGATTCATATTTATCGTTGAATAGCTGATAAAAGCTACAGACAAGTTTAGCCAACAGTCAGACAAAGGCGTTTTAGTACGTACTGTCTCCTACACAAATTTTCAGATGGAAATGAAATCACTGCAAAAGTAATATCATATTCATTGAAGCAAGGACTGGTAGAATTCTTAATGAGTTATTGAATATATGTGCAAGCCCACCTTTGTTTTACAGGCTGCATGGTGAGTGGAAATCTAATGTCAAGTTGGCACATACATTTGTTGTATATATCTGCAACTTGCTTTACAGGATGAACGGTTACTAGAAATCTATTGTTTCATTTTTGGAAATTATTTTTGTTTTAAGGTTTTTTTTAATATTTTTTTGGAAATGGTATACTTTTAAATGAAGGTCCAACAAAGGTTCTAAAAGTGACCTTTCATCTTATGTCATATTTTTCTCAAAATTTTATGTTTTTAATTTTGGGTTGGACCAACAAATGGAATGAATATGAAAATATAATTTACAACCTCGTAACACTTGAAGTAAGCTTTCTAATGAGTGTAATATTGAATATGTTTAATTTGATTATTATTATTTTTTCTCTTTTTTAGTGAAGATAGGTTTTTTAGCAATTGTGAAGGTCTTTGTTCCATATACATTGAAAACTAGTAAAATATGTAATAAAAATTGTAAAATAACTATCCTCTAAATATTGATGCTCTTATTTCAACAAAAACAGTTAATTTAGACGAATACAAAAAAATTATGCAACATTGAATGAACCTATGTCTGAATTATAACTAATCTCAATTCAAAAAGATATAAATTAAAATATGCAACATGCAATTATGGAGAAATATCCATATCCTAGATGTGTGTGTTATAAATCTATGTTTCCTACAAATAAATTTATGCTATAATATCGAATAAACATCACTTTCAAAAAATATTATTAACTATATAAAAAATAAGTTATTAAAAGTTATGTAGAAAAATTCAAATTATTTCTTAAATTTTTTTAAAAATATTTATAATATACAGAGAAAATCTTAAAAATCACTAGCTCACATCATCTTCAAATTACTATAGATGTTGGAAAGTAAAATTTGGTAAAAAAATGTTGATTTCAATGTTGTACTTTGACTAAAAAGTGGGACACACTATTATGAGATCACCCCATATATATTATAAATTTATTGTTGTCAAAAAAATATTTCATCCCATCCAAAATAAAATTATGAAATATTTATGATTAAGAAAACCATTATTTCTTAATGCATATAATACCTTATACTATTTTTTTAACTAAAGTAGATTCAATTTGATTGAATCTAAATCCATGATCAAACACCTTGTATATAAACAAAAGATATAAAATACAATACTCCTTGTTATAGTTAATAATAAAAGTATGATGGTTACAATAGATTATGCAAATGATGGGTAAAAACCTTGAAGCTAGGTTAGATATTAAATATTGATGATTGAAGATAAAACATAGAAAATATTTACACAATTAAATCTTACATATCTATTAAGTTTTTAAAAAAATATAGATAACAATAAAAATAGTGATAGTAAAAGATATCTCAATATTATAAATATTGTATTAATTCTAATTCGATTTATCAAACTTATTTTTTAACATTTTGATATTTAAATAAGAATTAATATTGTTAAAAAAAGGTCTAGTATTCTTAAAATTCACAATAAAATTTATTATTGAATAACCCAAAAACATCTCTAAATGAGAAAATTTATGAAATTTACAATATGCTAACTATGTGCTAATAAACATGAAGATAAACATCATTTCCTTCTAACTATCCCTATAAAAATGTGAGAATTAAATTTTCTTGAATTTATAACTCAAATACTTCTTAATATCATTTAAGCAAGAAATGCAAGCCCCTTTTTAAATAGAAGAAATGCATGCTCCTTTTTAAATAGTTTGTTGATTTTTCTTGTTAGTTTTTTTTTTTTTTTTTGGTGAGAGATGTAACCTATAATGATATTAAGAGTAATTAATGATATCTATTGGTAGTAAGAGGATAATTATTGAATTTGTGACCTTCAAAAGTATACTCAAAAGAAAATTATTTAGATTTCAAATTTATTTTTTAAATATAAAGATCTTAACTCTAAAAGTTAAAAAATGTGTAATAAATAAATATTAAAAAAACAAGACAATCAATTTTTTAAAAATGTAATACATAAAATTGTTTAGAATAAAGTAACAAACAAAAAACAATAATTTTAAAATTTTAGAATTAAAATAATTTATTTTTTTTAGATTGGAGGAACTGGAATTGGGTAGCTACTCCTTATAAATTGTAGTGTGTCTAATAAACCTTTTTCATCTGACCGATGATGTTGGCGTGACACACCTTATGGTACCATGAGGACTACGGGGAGACTAAACCTTATGACCTCTTGCCTCCAACAAGATGTTTTAGCCAATTGAACTATGCTCACTGCCCCAAATTAAAATAAAATTAACTCTTAGGTGAATTAAAAAATAGTTCTATATCTTATTTAATATTAAATTATGTCTATCAAAAGATGTGGAGAAATATAATCTCTAGTTGCTTATCAATTTGAAATAACAAATTTAATATAGATCACTAGAGATAGATATCTTTTGACATATATTAGATGATTTATTTAATATATATATACTAGTTATTAAAAACACTCAAAGTGTTAATAAATACTCAACAAGAATGAATATTTATATTTTAAAGAATTTTTTATGTAATGAAAATTATATATGTAACCTTTAAATAGCTTTGAGGCTAATTTTAAAATTTTATTAAAATAATTAGAATTTTGAAATATGCCTAACAATTTAAACTTCTACAAATATATGAAAATCTAAAATTTATTTATGTTAAAAAAAGATTGTCATAAGATTATTAAAGTGATTGCATAAACCAACAATGAAAAATAAATTAAAAAATCCATGTCAACACAAGATTTATATGAAGAAACCATTTAAAAAAAAATCCATATGAAAAAGGGAAAAAGTGTGTGTTAATCTTCAAATATGAAATATATCCACACACTAACACTTACTTTATTCTAATAACAATCTAATAATGCCTATGCACCTATAGAACAATCTAATGAAACTGCTCTCATGTTTTCAATTTATAGATAAATGAGAGATGAATAGCACAAATAGTTTACAAAGAAACACATGTGTCTACAAGGGAATTTAAAAAAGCATGAGACAAGAATATTCTTTTAATTATGTTAACGTATAATTTCATTCCTTGTTATAAAAATCTCTTATAAAAATCTCAATTTAGTATAGGTAAGAGGGATGCTAACATGGTATTTAGATAAGTCACTTTTATGTATATCCAAAAATTATTATAGTCAATGAAACCATGCTATTTTGAGGTATTTTATCACATATATACTACATGTTTATATTCCTTAGAGTCTTTTTATACAACACTTAGTGAACACTCTTCATATGTATATTATGTGTTCTTTAATGTATCGTAAATTTTGTTAATTTATGAACACTTATATTTCTATGAAATATTAAATTATATATCAAAATTTTAACTTTAAGACTAATTTTTAAAATGATCACAAATTTAAAAAATATGGATAATATTTTGAATTTAATGTTTATTGTTGAATATATTATAAAAATTGTTTCTTTCATATGATATCTATGTTCTTTTCTTTTACAAAGAAAGAAGCCAAACAATTCATGTATATTATTCTTGCACTTGTTAACACCAATTCTTTAGGAAATTATTACCATATCCCTCTTGTCCTCTTATTATTGTCTAATTTTCATATTTTTCTCTTGCATTGATATTTTTTATAAATATATTTTAAAAAAATGTCCCTATCCACAAAAAAACATAAATACTTATTGTTAAAGGAACCGTTATCTCATAATGCATGTAATATCTCATACCATATTTATTTGATCAAAGTAGATTGTGATTTGATTGAATATAAATCAATGGCCATACAACTTTTATATAAATAAAAAAAATTAGATTTAATACTCTTAGTTATAACTTATAAAAATATTATGAGGGCCATAATAGATTATAAAAATGATGGGTAAAATATTTGAATCTAAGCTTAAATGTTTTTATTAAGTTAAATTAGGAAAGGATTCAACAACTATAGAAGATAATTAAAAGTGTCTTACAAGTGGTGAGACAACATAAAAACTAAAGACAAAAAGTTTTTAAAAATGATCAATAGAAAACACAAAAAAAGAAATAAGACTATCCAAGTAACAAAAAAAAAACATAGAAAAAATAAACAAGACTAGCTAAGGACTAGTAGACACATAGGACCAATTATTGTTCTCCAAGAAGATGGAGACATTTATTAGACTTCCATTCCTTGGAGAGAAACTAGAGATTTTCTTCAAAGGACATGGTCTTATGGTTTTTTTTCATTATTATCCTCAGGAATAGGTTACACACACTCCACATTCTTTCCTTTTTTTGTCAGAGTTGGTTTGAGGGTCCTTTGATTATTCATACCTAGCATGCTTAGCATGAAAACTCTTAAGCTCCTATTGGAACACTTGTATGGTGACCATCGAGTTCTTCATTGTTTTCTTGTTGCATTCTATGATTCCCTAAAAAATATGGAGAATTTTGTCTTGGTTTTTGTGGATATTAGCAACCTCATTTCTCAATCTCTTATAGTCCTTAGAAGAATTGATAACAATTTTAATTTCAATGACCTATTTTTCTAGATTGACCCAATTGTCAAAAGTTTTGGCCATTGCTTTCAGCAACTCCTAATGATCAACATCTTCCTCATCCCCTAACCATTATTTAGAATTTTTGAGCATGGAAGTCTCCAAGTTTTAAATTTTATTCTTCTTCATTATTATCTAGGACAATAACCACTTGAGGATGTCATTTTAAATGTTGGTGGCTTTGCAAAGACCATCCAATTTCTCCCTTAGGGGGGCACAATTCTCAAATTGGTTAGAGGATTCCAAAGGATTATCCTTAAGCTCCTAATTTTTGTCAACATCCAAGTTGGGGGAAGAGGGGGGACTAGCAAAAAAGTTATACATAGGAGAGCTAGGGGGGAGTCTTCGAGTGAAACCTCTAGCCATGGGGACCAAGATGAGCTAGAATTATCAGCTGAGATGGAAATTTGGGGGTATCCTCAAAACACACTTTTTTCTTACTATAGAGGTAGTAGGGACCTCATATACAAGGGGTTTTTCCATTCAAAGAACAATGTTGATTAGAATTAGTGACTCTAGGTTGATGGCTAGGGAAGATAAGGCCGAGGAAAGAGCTACATTGTGCTAATAGATTCGGTAGATTAAACCCTAATGTAGAGGCAATGGCTTCCCGTTATCCTGAATAACTTTAATAGATTTCTCTAAAGAGGAGTGGATTTAGTAAGCAAAGTTCATTTAAATATTATGGAAAAAAATATTTAACATGGGGGAAAAATGGGAATTAAATATTTTAAACCATCCATATATGGTAGCATACCTCATTAAAACCTTAGATACCTTCTTCTAAACACTAGGCAATTCTTCTCTAATATATCTATTCTACAACCTATTCAATTTTTCACATTTCTTTAAGAATTTATCCATGTCTCTTTGGTAGTTCCCTTTAGTTTTTTAGGGATATTAGCTCCCTCAAGGGGGAGGTCCATATCCATTGATATAAGTTCCATAGAGACCAAAAAAAAGAGGCCCTAAACCTCAACAAGGCTTCCATTCCAAGAATTTTCAAATTGAATAGAAAGGTTTGGGTCATGACCCTTCATGGCTTTAATGTATGAGGAGATATTTCCTTTCTACAAGAGAGGCCATAATTTAGGGTCATTTCTTAGAGAGTCACAACTATTGGGTTTTTCTTGAATCAGATCCCCACCAATATCAAAAGATATATTAGAAATAAAATAGTGGTTTAGACCTAGCCTTTGATGACTCAAAAAAAAATTAGTAAGCACAAATGAGGCAATATTTTTATGAAGATCTAGAAATAAGAAGAAATAACTATGCTTTATGCAATTGAGAGGATATATGTTGGCATAACAATCTCAAGGGATATAAAAATAATTCTTTGGCATGTGCAATTTGAAAGGTCACTTAATTTATGATTAAATTTCTCATGTTCTTAGAGATCATAAGAATAGCATCCCACACTTTTATATTATTAACAAAGGCTCCTACATTTCCCATACCATCTGCACAGTCGAATTCTCTTCCTAATAAATGTTCCTTATCTGGAATTTTCCTAAACCCATCATGTAAAGACAAAAAAAATCAATGAGGTTATGTAACAACTAGAAAGGGGATACTTCACCCTTCAAGATCATGATAGTATTCTTGGAGTCCCCTTCAATAGACAATTTAATGAATCCTCTATGATTATCTATTTGAATCCCATGATAGGCCACTACCACATTTAGAACACTAGAAGTTTGGGTGCCAAGATTAACTGCATAAGAAAAATCCATTTGACCCCTATGATCCTAGAATATGCCACCTGTTCTTGCCCAACCCAAGTTCCCTTTAGTTGAGCCATCCAAGTTAATTTTAAACTAGCCTGGGTTTGGGGCATCCAAGAAATATTATTGTGCCTATTGTATGAATTTTAGAACTTGGATTGTTTAGAACATCAGTAATGCCCCAGGAAGCAACAACACTAACTTCCAAATTGGAGGGGTTTCTTTTAGGATTGATGGTAACATAATTATTATTTTTTCCTTCAAAGCCCAATTTTTATATTCTTTCTAGAGTGACCAACTAGTTAGAAGGAAGGATTTCCACTAGAGCTTAGAAAGCAAGAGTTGATTGAATGAGGGGTTCCAACAACCCACTATAATCTTAGTGTTGTTGTACCAAAATTTGTTGAGGAGAAACTTAGACCGATTTTTTTTTAAACTCTCTAGGAGCAGACATGATGAAAAAGGAGATGATCAATGGTTTCTTCTTCCTTGCAAATGAAACACAAGTTGTTAACAAGTTGAACACCTCCCATTTGGAGATTTTCTAGAGTGAGAATTTTCTCATGACATATCATCCACCAAAAATCTTACAGAACAGTTCTATTCTACCATATCATCCGATTGAATTGAAGCCTTGAGGAAGCCAATTTTAGAGACAATAATTATATTTGTACTTGATTTATGCTCTATATTTGGAATCACCAAACCAAGAGTTAGATGAATCAATTTTATATAAACTTTGGTTATCGGTTATTTTAAAGCTCAACAACAACCAAATAGATCAAGGGATCATACTAATTAGGATCAATACCAGAAGTGAGGCTTCAAAAAATTATCACAATAATGCTGCTTTGAAAGGCTGTCTTATGCAAGGAGTAGTTTGGATGGTTGAATACACTAGGATTAAATTATAGAGCTAGGAGCTCCTCTTCTCAAAACCTCCTTAGAATCATTATTACCTATCTACTAAAAGGATCCTTGTCTTATGATTTCCTTAGTTTGTGAAGGTTATTCTAGATAGTAGAGACAATAAGGAATATGATTGTTGTGTAGGAGAGATGCCACACCATTTAAATACTTGGCTCTTAGAATTTATTGATCCATTCAAAATTGTATTTCATCAATCTCTAGAGTTAGATTTAAAGGGTCCATATCCATCTATCTAGTCTTTTAGATATCTTGACTTGAATACTTTTGTGTGAGAAAACCATATCCCAGGTTCACTAAGGAGAAGGGGAGTTGCTTTCTCATGAAAGAGCCTTGAAAAACCTTCTTTTATTTTCTCTAGTTTATGGTCGATCTAGGTAGTGGGCATAATAAAAGGGAACATTTTAGCCAGTAATCTACAAAGAATCTTTAGGGATTTGGATTTTTAGCATTGCTAAGGAGAGCACATTTCAAGCTACTAGATTCCTTTTCACCCTTTCGAAAGATTATTTACCAAAACACAATTTCAAATTTGGACATGGGGTATGTGCAAGATCATGATGGGCCAAAAAGTGGCATATGATAGGTATGTGGTAGAAGAACTTTTCCCAAAATTGATAGCTCAGAAAGGAAGGAGTTTCTAAAGGAGATTTTAAACTTTCCACAAATATAAATTATTCCTTACTTTGAATTTAATAAGTAATTATTATTTATTTTCTATTAATTACAACTAAAGTCTGATTGATGGGCTAATTGAAAAACATCTATAGTTTCAAAGCAGGTATCACATTTTTTTGAATCCAAAACATGCATCACATTATATGCTTCATACTATAAGATTAATAAAAAGAAAAAAATTAGAGACTTTTGCAAATTTTTCACCAGTTAAGGTGCTCATACACATACAAGAGTTTTATATTTTTAAATTTGTAAAGACTATATTCAATTATTTGCTAGGAAAAAAACACGAAAATGCATCACAGGAAATATGATCCTCTACTAAGTATACTAAAATATTATCATTTTTAAAATTGTGTGATTAGGGTGTTGGACTTCGGACTTCTTATTTTTTTGCCCTAAATTTTAAAGTACAACTTCATTGAAATTTCAGAATTTTTCAAATGGATTTTTCTTGCTGCTTGCTGGAAACCTAGTTTTTGAAAGCTAAAATTCATTTGCTATGGGATATTCTTACATATTTTTTGAAATATATAGATAACTTGAGTTAAAGTTGCCTGGTGCCTAACTCTAACAAAAAAAATTTGCCATAAGGGCCTATTTTTTGATGATCCTCACACATACATGAGAATTGGAGGGCGTGTTGGGATCATGACAAAAGTGAAAATATGATGGGTATGTGGTGACTACTTATTTTACTAAGGTGGTAACGAAAAGTTTTTAAAGGGATTCATCGGCTTTCAATGATATACGGCTCTTTTTGAATTTAATAAGTAAACATTGGTATTTTTGTGTTCAATTACTGACTAAATCTGGGATTGATTCAAAATTCAAAAAGAAAACATCTACTAACTTTCAAATGGTATCATTTTTTGAATCCAAACATGTGTCACATTCTATGCTTTGCATACTATGGGATTAAAAAAAAATGAATTTCATGAAGTTTGACCAAGTTAAGGTGGTTAGACATCTGAGTTTTATATTTTTAAATTGTAAATAAAAAATTCATAATTAATTATTTATGGAAAAAATTACAAAAAAAAATATGCATCACATTGGGGCATGAGTCCTCTACTTATATCTAAAATCTTATAAAAATATTATCATTTTATTGTGGTTAGTGGTTAGGAAACACCTACATTTTCCTTAAATTTAAACCCTTGCATTGGAATTTCAAATTTTCACCAAATAATTTTTTTTGTTTTTTAAACAAACCTAGTATTTTAGAAACTACATTCAATTTTCTACAGATTCTATTCTTACATATTTTTGAAATAATATAGATAACTTATTCAAATTTTAACATCAAGTTTCCTAACTCTGATTTTTCTGAATTCTTTGCCACTTAAGGGCCTATTTTTTTCACGATGATTCTGCACATACCCGTTAATGGTATTCATAAATAAGAGGGGGGAGGAGATGGATTTGAAACTTATGAATCCTAGAAAATTTGAATTATAGGAAGGGAGGCACATTTAGGAAGAAAAAAACACTTTTATCTAGTTAATGTTTTAGCTAGAAGCTAAGGAAAAATTAGAGATGATCAATGGTTTCTTCCTCCTTGCAAATGAAACACTTGTTAACAAGTTGAATGCCTCCCTTCTGGAGATTTTCTAGAGTGAGAATTTTCTCATGAAATACCATCCACCTAAAGAATCTTACTTTGGGAATAGTTCTATTCTACCATATCTTCATCCAATAGAATTGGGAAGCCTAATTATGAACTAATAAACTATATCCATACTTGATCATATAACTCCCATCTTTGGAATCTACCCAAACTCGAGAGCTAGAAGAATCAATTTTATATAACCTTTGGTTATCAATTATTTTAAGAAGCTCAACAAGAACAAAATAGATCGAGGGATCATACTAATTGGGATCAATAAACCAAGTAGGGGGTTCAAAATAATATCACAATAATATTTCACTTTGAAGCCCCATCTTATGCAAGGATTATTTTGGATGGTTGAACAAACCGAGTTAAATTCTAGAGTTGAAGGTGAGCTCCAAGAGTCTTCTCAAAACCTCATAGAATCCTCAATACCTATTTACTAGAAGGATCCTTATCTTATGATTTCCTTAGTTTTGTGAAGGTTATTCTAGATAGTAGAACCTTAAGGAATATGATTGTTGTGTAGGAGAGATATACCCACACCACCATTCAAATACTTGGCTCTTAGAATATTGATCCATTGAAAATTTTATTTCATCAATCTCTAGTTGAATTTAGATTTGAGGGTCATATCAATCTATCTAGTCTTTTAGATATCTAGAATACTTTTTGTGTGAGAAAAACATATCATAGTTCACTAAGGAGAAGAAATTATTGCACTGAAAAATCCTTCTTTGTATTTGCTCTATTTTATCAATCTAGGTAGCAGGAATAATAAAAAGGGAAAGGAGGTAGACAATAGTAATCTACAAAGATTCTTTAAGGAGGTGGAATTTTTTAACATTACTAATGAGAGCACATTTCCAAGCTACTAGCTTCCTTTGCACCCTTTCCAAAAGATTGGTCCAAACACAATTATCAATTTTACTAGTGGTTAATGGTATTCATAAATAAGAGGAAGGGAGGAGATGGATTCTCTCATGAAATACCATCCAGGAAAACAATCTTACTTTGGGAATAGTTCTATTCTACCATATCTTCATCCAATAGAATCAAGAAGCCTAATTTTGAACCAATTAATTATATCCATACTTGATTGTATAACTCCCATCTTTGGAATCTACCCAAACCCAAGAGCTAGAAGAATCAATTTTATATAACCTTTGGTTATCAATTATTTTAAGAAGCTCAAAAAGAACCAAATAGATCAAGCGATAGAATTTCTTGGGATCAATACACCAAGTAGGGGGTTCAAAATAATTATGACAATAATATTTCACTTTGAAGCCTCATCTTATGCAAGGATTAGTTTGGATGGTTGAACAGACTGGGTTAAATTCTAGAGCTGAAGGTGAGCTCCAAGAGTCTTCTCAAAACCTCATAGAATCCCCATTACCTATCTACCAGAAGGCTCCTTATATTATGATTTCCTTAGTTTTGTGAAGGTTATTCTAGATAGTAGAACCTTAAGGAATATGATTGTTGTGTAGGAGAGATATACCCACACCACCATTTAAATACTTGGCTCTTAGAATACTGATCCATTCAAAAAAAAATTCATCAATCTCTAGTTGAATTTAGATTTGAGGGTCATAGCCATCTATCTAGTCTTTTAGATATCTAGACTTGAATACTTTTTGTGTGAGAAAACAACATCCCAGTTCACTAAGGAGAATAAATTCCTTTCTTTAGTTTCACACTCAAAAAACCTTCTTTTTATTTGCTCTAGTTTATCAATCTAGGTAGTAGGCATAATAAAAAGGGAAAGGAGGTAGACAATGGTAATCTACAAAGAATATTTAAGTAGTTGGAATTTTTTAGCATTGCTAAGGAGAGCACATTTCCAAGCTACTAAATTCCTTTGCACCCTTTCCAAAAGATTGGACCAAAAATAATTATCAAATTTACTAGTGGCTAATGGTATTCATAAATAAGAGGAGGGGAGGAGATGGATTTAACACTTAAGAATCCTATAAATTTTGAATTATAGGAAGGGAGGCACATTTAGGAAGAAAACAAAACTTTTATCTAGTTAATGTTTTAGCTAGAAGCTAAGGAAAAATTAGAGATTATCAATGGTTTCTTCCTCCTTACAAATGAAACACTTATTAACAAGTTGAATGCCTCCCCTTTGGAGATTGTATAGAGTGATAATTTTCTCATGAAATACCATCCATCAAAAGAATCTTACTTTGGGAATAGTTATATTCTACCATATCTTCATCTAATAGAATTGAGAAGCCTAATTATGAACCAATAAATTACATCCATACTTGATCGTATAACTCCCATCTTTGGAATCCACCCAAACCTGAGAGTTAGAAGAATCAATTTCATATAACCTTTGGTTATAAATTATTTTAGGAAGCTAAACAAGAACCAAATAGACCAGGATCATACTGATTGGGATCAATACACCAAGTAGGGGGTTCAAAATAATTATTATAATAATCTTTATCTTTGAAGCCTTGTCTTATGTAAGGATTAGTTTGTATGGCTAAATAGACCGGGTTAAATTCTAGAGCTAAAGGTGAGCTCCAAGAGTCTTCTCAAAACATCTTAAAATCCCCATTACCTATCTACTAGAAGGCTCCTTGTCTTATGGTTTCCTTAGTTTTGTGAAGGTTATTCTAGATAGTAGAACCTTTAGGAATATGATTGTTGTGTAGAAGAGATATACCCACACCACCATTTAAATACTTGGCTCTTATAATATTGATCCATTCCAAATTTTATTTTATCAATCTCTAGTTGAATTTATATTTGAGAGTCATATCCATCTATCTAGTCTTTTAGATATCTAGACTTGAATATTTTTTGTGTGAGGAAACCATATCCTAGTTATTTTGACCTAGGACCTTTGCAAACATGACATGAACAAGTAGGAGGAAACGTGATCCCATTTCTTAATACCCCCAACGTAGAAAAGTGACTATGGGGAGAACCATCAATTAGTACTGAGAACATTAGTGAGGAAACACATTCTTTTATTTATCTAAGGATTTTTCCTTTGAATCCAAATCTCAAAAGGACTTGAAAGAGAAATATCCAAGAAACTTTATCATATGCTTTGAAAATGTGTAGTTTGAGGGCCATACTTTCCTTGTTGTATTTGTCCATATAATAGAGAGTTTTATGGACCAAAAGAATGGCATCAATGATTTTCCTACCCAAAATAAAACCTTTATGAACACTATGGATCATTTTATCTAGGAAAGTTTTTATGTGGTTCACCAAAAGTTTAGAAAATTATTCTAGATGGTATTACAAAGGCTAATAGGTTTGTAATTAGATAATCTATTCACACCAATTTTGAGGGCCATACTTTCCTTGTTGCATTTTTCCATATAATAGAGAGTTTTATGGACCAAAAGAATGTCATCAATGATTTTCCTACCCAAAATAAAACCTTTATGAACACTATGGATCATTTTATCTAGGAAAGTTTTTATGTGGTTCACCAAAAGTTTGGAAAATTATTCTAGATGGTATTACAAAGGCTAATAGGTTTGTAATTAGATAATCTATTCAAACCAATTTTTTTAGGGATAAAGAATATGAAGGTATTATTAATCTCCTTGGAGATTCTAGTTGAGGATTGGAATTCTCTAGCTTCTTGAACCACATCCATATTGATGATCTCCCAATATTTTTCAAAGTGTATAAGAGGGAAGTCATCAAGACTAGGAGCTTTGGAGGGGTTAAGGGATAACACTATAGCATTTATTTCTTCTATCTAGTGATAATTATTTCCATTGCCACAAGATTATAGGTTGAAAGAGAGTAGGACATAACCTACATTAGCTAGCCAATAATAATATCCAAATGATAAGATTCTATAGAAGAAGGGTTGATGAGGTATATGAAAATATGACTCCATGAGATATCTCTTCTTCTTTGGACAAGTGAGAACCAATCACACCAATATGAGTTTAGTTATTCTATTCCTATTCCTATGTTTGATGGGGGTATGTGCAGGATCATGATGGGCCAAAAAGTGGCAATATGATGGGTATGTGGCTGACAAATTTATTTTTACTCAAAATTGATGAAACGAAAAGGGTTTTTAAAGGAAATTCTTAGCTTTCCAAAAATATAAATTATTCTTTACTTTGAATTTAATAAGTAATTATTATTCATTTTCTATTCAAATTATGAATGAAGACCTGATTGATAGACTGATTGAAAAACATCTATAGATTTCAAACGATATCACATTTTTTGAATCCAAAACATGCATCACATTCTATGATTTTCATACTATAGGATTAAAAAAAGAAAAATTTAATTTCATGAAGTTTTGACCAAGTTAAGGTGGTCAGACATACGAGCTTTTTTATATTTTTTAAAAGTTGTAATAAGAAATTCATAATTAATTATTTACTTGGAAAAAAATTACAAAAAAATATGCATCACATCGGGACATGAGTCCTCTAATTATCTCTAAAATATTATAAAAAAATATTATCATTTTATTGTGGTTAGGGTGGTCAAACAAACACCTACTTCTTCTTTTTTTCTTGAAATTTAAGTACTACTGCATTGAAATTTCAAATTTTCACCAAATAGATTTTTTTTTTTTTAAACAAACCTAGTAGTTTAGAAACTACATTCAATTTTCTACATATTATATTCTTACATATTCTTGAAATAATATAGATAACTTATTCAAATTTTTACATCAAGTTTCCTAACTCTGATTTTTCTGATTTTTTTGCCACTTAAGGGCCTGTTTTTTCCATGATGATCTTGCACATACCCATGGTTGATAGGTAGAAAAACTTGGAGTTCATGTCTCCTTGTAGAGAAAGATATTTAATGTTCCCAAGTCTCAAGGACAAGATTCTACAAGAAGAAAATGCTCCTCAACCACCTCAAAGGAAAAGCTTAGGTGACAAAGGTATAAGGACAATATTTTTTATTATATTTTGTGTTTTATGATGTTTTAGGAAATGAGGATTCTAGAGACTAAAAGAGAAAAATTCTGAGGCCTTAGGATAAATCTGATTGGATCTTAGACAAGGATAGCATCACAGTGTGTGGACACCCCCGCAGTGCATTGTGGTCTCATACAATTTGAGGACATAACTTGCTAACAAAAACATGAGCCTACAAGCTACTCAAAAACTAAAATTTGGAATTTTTACTAGGCTAACAAAATGATGAAAATAAAAAAAGTAATGTAAAGGAAACTAACATGCATAGATATAAATGAAACAAAATAGAAATGAAAAGAGAATCAACAACTTGCACACACAAAAATAGGGAAAAATGTTGGGGTTGTTTAGGGTTTTACCTCAATCAAACCCTTGTATAGGAGTTTCCACCTCCACAAACAACCAAATTGACAAGTATGTTGACAAGATAAATATGATGCACACATTAGAATATCATATGATACTAAAAAAAATAATATGTTGTAAGGAAGAGAGTGTAGTTACCCCCCCCCCCCCTTTAACAAGTTTGTGATGTTGAAGAAGAGTATGCAACACTCTAGGAAAGCTGAGATTACCAAAATGTTGATGTAGAAGCCAAGACCAATAGAACATGCAAGAAAAATGGTGTAAGAAAGAATGAGAATGAGATCAAGTGAGAGTGAAATATTTCAAGAATGAGTTGAAGGAATGAGAGAATGGAATGAATGAATGAAGTAAAGACATGCAATAAGGCATTTTTAGTGCATTTGTAGCCCACAAGAGCATTACAGTTCATGAGAAGGAAAAAGTGTAAGGTCCCAGAAACCATAGAGTCAAGAATATTTTTAGGAAATTTGCACAATGCATAGACATCTGCACATCACACTAGTGTCCTCAACAAAAAATCACTTAACAACAAAAAATAAAGTTGTTAAGGACAAGATTAAAGTTATGGAAAAGGGGTAATTGTATTATCATCTTTTACTAAGCTAAAGGGGAGGTTATGTAGTGTGAAATACATGGGGTAGAATTTTATGATACTACATTCTTCCCCCACTTTAGTGATCATATGTATTCCAACATGTGTGAGCTAAACTAGAGAATCTTGAGGTTGAAAAGAATATACCTAGGATGAGGAGGATGTAGTTCATCAATTTGGCATATGTGATAGAGAACTTGAGCTAGGGTGCAAAGAGGACATAGGTATTCCATCCTGCAAAGTTGACTACAATCTCACCATAAACATGTTTGTTACATAAACAAACAAGTTAGGCAAAAAATCCCAAAATAGACATGAAATTTGAAGATATGGTATGACATAATCCGATAAAATAAAAGACAACACTAGTAGGTATGGATAGTGATGAGAGAGATCATATAATAAGTAGACAGGCATGTGGCTATTGTAAATTACATTGCAGGATAGTCACAAAAGAGACTAGTCTAGTCAGGTTGGCCCCAAGCTAGACAATCAGATTAAGAGACATCAATATATATTTTTAAGAATTTTTTTTGAAAAAAACAAATAAGTAGATATGATATCCCCCTTTAGAATGATGTGTGTTATGCAAAGGAGCACATTCCATTATAACAAGAAGATAAGAGAGAGAGAGAGATGTTGTGGTATGATTTGTACATAGAGATATATATTCATGGGATGTTGTTGCATGATGGACAACACATAGAATCCACAACATCAATAACTGTAGAGACAAAGTGTAGTGTCAAAAAATGTACTCTACATTTCCACATTGTTTGCATCCCCTTAATTAATTGGAATTAATTAAGCCTTTAATTGGCCCAATTATGAATTCACCAGCCTAATTAATTTTTTTTTCTACAAGGGAAACCCACATTTAATCAATTCTTACACTTAATTACACATCTTTGAAAATGTGTCCTAGGTTTAGGGCCTAAGACCCATTCACCCAAGGGTGAATGGGTCCCTATTAAGTCTCAAAACCCATTTTTTAATATTTTTTGGTGGCATTTGAATGACCTAAATTCAAATTGAAAATGTTGTCTTGTGGTGTTTAATTGTCGAGTAATTAAGGAAACGCCTAGATAAATACAAGGTGTTTTTATCAATTAAAAAGAGAACACATTTTATGCAAGAATTACAAGAACAAAGATTATTGTCAACAACATTGGAGAGTAAATTTATCAATGATTTATTTCAACATTCAAGATCTTATCATGATGTCAAGATTTATGTGTTTTCATGCATGTTTTTGAGATAACATTGTGATGTAGGTTTCAAGTTGCAAGAAAGCATTCAAGCATCAAATCAAGAATTCAATCAATCCATTTCATGCAATATCCAATCCTTAGAGAGATGTGTTAGAATTAAGTCCTCTAAGGTCAACCATTAAAGGGTTTGATGAGGTGCAACAAGCTTTGGTCATTCAACAATTCCTTCATTTTATCATTATTTCATTATCAAGGTTTAATTACCAAAATAGGGTTTGACCAAGGAAAACCCTTATTCACCCAAAATAAATAATTTTCTCCTCTCTTTGTATGTGCAGATTTGCAAGTGAAGAAGGATTGAAAGTTTATCAAAATTTCAATTTTGCAAAATTGTCATCAAAATTGTCAAGACATGGAAACTCACCTACAGGTTTTATTTTCAACTTTTTGAAAGTCAAACCTGGTGGAGTCAGAAGCTTAGATCTAAGATCTGAAGACTGTAAAAAATAATTTTCAAACCCCTATACAAAGACCCATTCACCCCTAGGTGAATATTTCCTTAAGTAGAGCCTAAAACCCACTTTTGGAGCTAGGTAAACACCTTCCTAACCTTCTCAGATATGTTGGTTAATGGTTTTTTCTGATAGTATTATCATAATGCTTTGAATTCCAATTGTTAGATATCATAGATTTTATTTTTAAATAGCTTTTATTCTTCTCCAGAAACTATTGTTCGATCATTTTTGTCATAAGGAAGTCAAGGCATCATAGTTTCCAAATATTGGTTTGACTCATCTTAAGGGTTCAATTTAGATTCCAATTTTAGTTTAAAATTGCATTTCAAAAGTTGTCACTTTGTTCACTATTTGTAACTAGTTGCACTTGCATTAAGACACCTAAAAATGGAAAAATCTATCATATAATTCATAATCTGCAACCTCAAATAGAGAACTCAAACATCAAACCAAAAAACACTTTATTTTTTCCAACCCGTATACAAAGACTCATTTTCCCTTGGGTGAACTTGTCCTTGTACAGGGTCTTTTTCAAATTTATGGTCATCATTTTTTCTCCATTTCTTTATTTCATTTTGCTATTACATCTATGTTTTAGTTTTAGAAAACAAAAGATTATCTAGTTTCTTGCATTAAGTTCAATTGGCTAGATTAAGTGCATTGTTTTGGATAAAAATTGGTATTAAAAAGACATCATTTTTAGGTTCTTTGCACCTTAATCAATCACTTATCAAATCTAAAATACTGCATTCACATTTTTATTTTAAAAACTTCATCATGGATATGTGTTTTGGTAAAATATGGGTGTCCTTGAGATCTTTGGTAGACATTTCGAGTTGTGTGTTTAGCAATGACCCTAATGCAATTGATCCTATTCATGAACCTTCACCTCTTAATGAATGTCCCCATGAGGTGGAAATATTAGGGCAAGATGAAGAGAGCATGCAACAATTCATACAAGACTCCCTACACAACCTTGAGAACAATACATCCTTCTATCCATCCATCCAAACACCTCCTATAATTCCATCAGTTGATATGTTCAATATTTTACATCCTGGAATTGAAGCACTAAGCAAGCTTCAACCATCAAATATTAAAGAACTTGTTAACCAAGACAATAGTGATACTCTTATATCCTATGCTCATCGAGTTACTAATATATCCATAAATTTAGATGAATAGAGTTTTGGTCAACACTTCAAAATCTTAAGTAAACAAGAATGTGACATAAGAAATGAGTATGAAATCCACAAATTATTAGAACAAGTACCATATTAAGATACCAAGGGATTAGGATATCAAGTATCTCCTCAACATTCTACCTTTCTTGATAGGAAAGGTATTCTCTTCCATAATGTTGTTTCACAACACCAATTAAAGCCTCATGAGCATGATCAATTAACCTTAGATCCTCCACCTACAACAATTATTCAATCAAGTAAACAACATAAACCTTACAAAATCAAGAAGTTACAATTCCCTTCCTATGTCCAAAAATGAAAAATCTTTACATGCACTCCTTAATCAAGGTCTCATAACATTACCAACTACCAAAGAAAATCAAAAAGGAAAAAGTACAAACATGTCTCATTGTCAATATCACAAAACTCTTGGGCATAGTATTGATGAGTGTCATGCTTTAAAGAGAACCATTAGATAATTTGAACTATTTTTACATTGATATGATCATATAATTAATTATCAAATTTATCACTCTACTCTTTGCCATGCAATGGCTGTAGAATCTTATCATACTCACTATTGCATGTATTACATTTTATGCCAATCATTTTCCATATTGAAAGGAGCATCACATCATCACTTATCTCGGCTCATCCTTTCCCTACACTTAGTGGGGAAAATAGTTATATAGCCTTTCTCTTACTATAGCACTTGTTGTTGTCCCTTTACCTATTTTTTCACCTTCCACATATGATGAATAATATTGGGATGTGAATGACTTGCTATAGGCTGACTCACATGTACCATACTAGTCTTTTCTTTTTTTTCTTGTTCTATGTGATTGCATGTGCATAATGTGATCCCTTGTATTGTTTTGCTTAGCATCTCTTCATTTTTTTTTGAGCCTACTTTGGATGACCCTTTTCAGTCCATTAGTGCAAGGATACAAATGAATTGAATCTATTGTGACATTCTTCTATTTGTATCTACATTCTTCTATATTTCGCTAACCATTATCTTTTCACCTTTCTTGCATTTTCCTTTTGGGGACAATGTAAAGTATCAAGACATTTAGGTCTCTTCCATGTTGACCCAAAAGGATTCTCCTTTGTTTTCACTCTCTATGTGTTTTTCATCCTTTGTGCCTATTGTTCCATGAGTTATTTGGAAAATAAAGATAGTTCTGAGCTTGATTATATCATTGTAGATAAGACATAGAATTGACCCTAAATCCATGGATCCCTTATGTGTTATCTTAGGATTGAATATTAGGGGCAACCTCCTTTCCATGATGTGGCTCTACTTGGAAGCGTATGTTTGACATAGTTATTTCAAAATAAAGCTCTCATGTATTGGAATTTATAATTTTGCTACTTTAAAGTAGGGGCACACGCTCCCCACTCATTGTTTGCATAATCCCTTCAAACTGTGGTATTCTTACTTCATGTGATCAATCTTCTTCCTGGTGACATTGGGTTTTATGTCTTTCGAGAGCATGATCTTTCTTGGCATATGACATGAATCCTCTTAGTGGTAATGCTATGGTTTGCATTCTCTAAGATGTGAATCCTTTATTCCTAGACTTGTCCTCTCTTGGTGGTGATTCCAAGCATGATGCTCCCTAAGGTGAGACCATTCATGCATTAATCAAAACACCTTTGACTATCCTATCCTATTGCATTTAAAACATTTTCATGGTCACCAAGCATAACACACTTTCTTGCCAGTGGTGCCTTTTTTCTTTTCATGATAATGCAACTTGCTATCCTTATGGAACCTTTGACCATTTTTTGTGGAACCTTATCCAACTTATCAAGAGGTATAACTTTTGGTATGGTTAATGTATGGGAGCTTGTAGACCTAACATGACTTTCCCATCAACCACCTTTTTGTGGGTACATACCAACCTAGTATGTGTTTCTCACTTTCTTGGGGCTCACCAAGTGGACACTAGATTTCATTAGCCCTCATGAGTATATTTTCTTTGTATAATGGAAAATGGGGTTTCACTTATGAACATATTTTATGGACAACAACACAACCGCGATTATTCCATCCTTCCTTTTCTTTCTTTTTGCATTAATTTTGACATTGTATGATTATGCATCTTGTGTTGTTGTAGGCATGCATCTCTTTGTGACTTTTCTTTTTTTCCATAAGATATTAGATCTTAGGGGCTTGATCACCCTCCTTGACCTTTGTCATCTTATATTTCCAACAATTGTACAACTAGACCTCTCTTGACTTAGTTGTCTACTTTAGTCTAAGTTTGAGCATTAGTTCATACTCTCACTAAATTGAGGAATAAATGTAGTATCAAAAAATGCACTCCTTTACATTTTCATACTATATTTGTATCCCCTTAATTAATTGGAATTAATTAAGCATTTAATTGGCCCAATTATGCATTTAAAAGCCTAATTAATTTCATTTTCCAAAAGGAAAACCCACATTTAATGAATGCCTACACTTAATTACATATCTTGTAAAATGTGTGTCCTAGGTTTAGGGTTTAGGACCCATTCACCCAATGGAAAATGGTCCCCTTAAGTCTCAAAACCAATTTTTAAATATTTTTTTGGTGGAATTTCAATGATCTAAATTCAAACTTCAAAGGTTGGCTTGTAATGTTTAATTTTTAGATAATTAAGGAAAAACCTATAAATACAACGTCTTTTTCAATTCAAAAGAGAACACATTTTATTCAAGAATTACAAGAGAAAATATTATTGTCAAGAGCATTGGAAAGTAGATTTTTTAGTCATTTATTGGAGCATTCAAGATCCTATCATGATGTCAATATTTATGTGTGTTCATGCATGTTTTTGAGCTAACATTGTGATGTAGATTTCAAGTTTCAAATAAAGCATCTAGATAAGCCATTTCATGTAAGATCCAATCCTTATAGAGATGTGTCCTCTAAGGGCAGCCATTAAAGGGCTTGGTGAGGTGCAACAAGCTTTGTTCATTCATCAATTCCTTCATTTTATCATTATTTCATTATCAAGTTTTAATTACCCAACTAAGGTTTGACCAAGGCAAAGCCTTATTCACCAAAAACAAACATTTTTCATCTCTCTTTGTAGATGCAAATTTCTAGGTGAAGAAGGATTGAAAGTTGATCAAAATTGCAAATTTTCAAAGTTGTCAAAGTTGTCAAGACTTGAAAACTCACCTATAGGTTTTATTTCTATCTTTCCCACAATCAAACTTGGTGGAATCAAAAGCTTAGATCTAGTATATGAGGACTACTAAAATATTTTTCAAACCCCTAGATAGAGACCCATTCACCCTTAGGTGAATATATTCCTTAGCAAAGCCTGAAACCCACTTTTGGATCCAAGTAGGCACCTTCCTAACCTTCTTATATTTTTTGGTTGATGGTTTTTTCTAATAGTGTTATCACAATGCTTTGTATTTAAAGTGTTAAATAACATAGGTTTGATTGTTTAAAAACATCTTTTCTTCTTCTCCCAAAACTGCTATTCTATCATTTCTTTTGTAAGGAAGTCAAGGCAACATAGTGTCCAAATTTGGAGTTGACTCGTCTTAAGGGTTGTAAGTCACTTCTAATCAATTATGGGGTAAATTCAAGAAGATGATTCCATGAAATGTGGAAGTTTTTTCCTTAGAAAAAAACCTAAATTGGCTTCAACAAAATGAGATCTCATTTTTTAATAAACAAGATCTTGTTTAGATTCAGGACCTTGAGCCAAAAATGAGATCCCACTTTTAAAAAAAAAAGATCTCATTCTAAAACAGGATCCCAATTCATTATATATATATGTTTTTTTGAAACAAGATTTCGTTTTGAAAATGGGAATTCCATTTTTTTTAAAGTGAGATCTTATTTCAAAATAACATAAAAAAATATTTTTTATGATTTTAAGAAATGAGATCCTACTTCTTAAAATCATAAAAAAAAATTATGAAACAGGATCCCTTTTTTTAAAATTTGATTTTTTGGTTGAAATTTTGCTTTGTTTTTCAGTTCAGAAAAGGATTGGGGACCTGAACCTGAGCTTTGTACCTAGTTTGACCTACAAGTTGAAGGTCCTAGCAATGTCACAAGAAAATAGTGACTTTGGGCATATGTCTAAAGAGTTTTTTTGCAATTTTTTTTGATAAAATTAAAACCCATTATAGATGAGACAGTGTAGATTCTAAATATGTAACTTTTTTTACAATTGGATTATTTTTTCTATTTTTCAATTAATTTGTAATGAGAATGGTCCATAAACTTGAAATATTAAGGTTTTTTACTATTTTAATAACTTTTTATTAAAATGTTTTTTTGTAAAATGAATTGCATGAAAACTTACTTCAGATAATTCTTCTCAAATTAAAAAAGAAATTCAAAAAATGATAAGTTTAGGTCATCTTATGTGTGATGTAAATGACAATTTAATAAAACGAAAAAATATGGCTAATAAAAATTTAACAAAAAAAATTCAATAAAAAATTACAAAAAAAAATCGAAAAACGTGCTTCAATGAGTTACAAATCTTTTCCCAAAAGGATTTAGAAAAATAGGATAATTTAGGTCAAAATATGGATGGCATACACATGCATGGTATGGTAAAAAGAGTGACTTTTAAACAATGGTTTTAAGAAATGCCTATTGAAAATCAATTTGTATCATCTGGATACTAAAATAAATTACATTTTTGGAAACTAGACTTTGAGTACTACATTTTATGATCAATGAATTTTCTCAAGATTTCATCTCTAAATGCTTCAAATTTTAAGGTCAAATGTGTCAAATTCTGAAAATCAGGGAAAACACTTCCACTTTTTGGCCAAGAAGTGGACTCAACTTCTTGCCAACACCCTATTGCACTATCCCTCTTCCTAATGAACATGGACAAGGTGGATTTCTAATTAGGTGGACACCCACTTTTTCTTTTAGAATAGGTCCCTCATCTCACATCCTAGTTTTAGTATCTTGTCCATCTTCCCCCCTTTTCTTTCATTTCATAAAGAAATCAAGATCACATGGGGATCCAATTATTCAAGGTCAGAACTAATAATAGATATGGATTGATAGATATAGTATAATATGTATGAAATTTCATCATCCCATAAATATATTGGAATGAGAAGAAGAGCACATGGAGACCATAAAAATTTGGGTCAACATGGAAGAGGCTTAAATGCTCCCACACTTTGCATCATTCCCAATGCAAAAAAGAAAAGTTCAAAAAAAAAAAGAGGAAGTGTACGACATGTTTTCTCTCTTGTCTATAAGTACCTACAAGGGTATAAAGGATCCTCTAGGAGAGAGCACAAACATTAATATAAAAGAAAAAGGGAACAAAAACATGAAGACAAATCTAATCTAAAGATAAAGTGGAGGTACCACTCTAGTCTGACACCTCTAACAAGTCATCCTACTCCTAGTCTAGGTCATCATAGGGGGAGGTAAGATGAGGAAATAAGAGGGTGAGAAGGGAAATACTTTTCATCTCACTTGTAGAAAGATCCAAGGAGGAGGCCACGATAATGTCCTCATCAACAAGGTCCTACAAGGCTAACATCATAGACTTAGTAAAGATTGAAGAAAGAGTGGGAATGTCCTCCACTAAGTCAAACACACAGTTCTTAAAGGTGAAGTGTTGTGAATAAACAAGAGGACGATGAACTAGAGAGTCTCTTCTGACCTCTGAAATAGGGGAAGTGACAAACTCGAAGGAAATAGGTGATGTATCTATCATGAGAACAATACAACCCAAAGAAAAATAAGATGAAGAGGGTAAAGAAGAATTTTGTGACCACAATTTGGAATAAGTTCATGCTCTAATTTGTTCTTAAGTGGAGGATTTGAAATCCTTATATTAGAAGTAGAATAAGGAGCAATAGCACAATAGACACAACCTTTGTATGAGGCATGTCGATGGGCTAAGGGAAATTAGGAGGATCTAACTAGGAGGTCATCAAGGGAGGATCCATAGAAGGAATGATGAAAACCTGGACCCTCTTGGGGTGTGGCTCATCGAGATCCTTTGAGGAAGTTAGAAGCAAGAAATAGGTGATGGGAACAAAATAAAAAATGGAGATGAGAGCAAAGATAGAAGTAGAAGCAAAAATATGGGTAGGAATAGGAGGGTACCCCTCTATCTTCTATGAGGCCTCACATTCCAGGTCCAATGTGCATCGATGATGTGTATGCTCGTTAACAATTCATTTTTTATGACTATGGGTACTAGAGGTGCAACTTGAGAAGACTCCAGGGGATCCTACTTTTCTAGAGGAGCAATTTACTTAGTTGTTGATGGTGGAAGAGTAGGCTCCTAAGGGTCTTATTACACCATAGGAGTGATCTTCATAGCCATCACTAGTGGAATAATGGATTCTTGAGGAGGAAAATGAGGGGAAATAAATAGATATAAGGGTCTTAGACATAGGACCCTTTCCTTCGACTATTGTAGAAATAGGTGGAGGCCTTAGAGGCCAAGAAGTAGTAACAACCCCATGTGAATGCTTCCCCTTACCATATAGGGTAGGTTGAGGGATTTTGGGTAAGATGAAGAGTTGGAAGACTTTCCCTTTAGACTTCCACAACATGAGTACCCTTCCTTTTCTTGTACCAGGCATAGTAGAAGGAACTAAGGACATGAATGAGGTTTGTGAAGTCATAGAAGGAGAAGAAGGTGAATGAGAAGGCATAAGGTTGGGAGCCTACTTGTCCTTAGTATTCAAAGAAGAAGGCACAAGGGACAATATACGTTGCTACGTGTGCATAAAGGCCTTCATGTAGATTTTATGAGAAGAAGGTGGGAAGCCAACATTAGGGATTGATCCTCTAGTATTATACCTAAAGTAGGCCTTGTACATAAAGTACCCTCTAGCTTTTAAGGGTCCAATTGGTGAAGTCTAGAAATGATCAAGGGAGAAGCCCCCATGCGAAACAAGTGGTTTGTACCTAGTGTCTCGAATAGTATGCACAATACCATCATGAGGAAATTTAAAATACTTTTGGATAATTGAGGAAACCACATTCATGGAGACTAGCCATGGAATTCCTATTCTAACCCTGAATAGGTTGAATTCAGGTATAACAACAAATGGGACTTCAAAAGAATTAGATCCAACAAGGACTGACAAAGAGATAGAACAAATGGGCAGGACAGAAAGAGCATCATGTGTATGGATCATGGTCTATGAATCATCATATTTCTCCTTGTGTAGATTATGTATGAAGAGGGTCTCCTTTGTGATGACATTGACCCAACTCATAGGGTCAACCATAATTCTAGTCACAACATTATCATTGAATCAAGCTAGTATGTACAATGCAGAAGGTTCCCTATTTAGAGGCAATTCATGTGGTGCAAATTTTATATTAAGTGTCTTATCCATATGACTCAAAGGAGTAAAATGAGTGAATGAAACCATGTTCACATATTTAGATGGACTGGGCTCAATAGATGAAGAAGCAACCATTAAATTACTGAAATGAGAATGGAAAGGAACTATGTATATCTACAATTGGTTGTTAGTCTTGGTTACATACATATTTATTGGAATTTTGTTTCTTACCATCAAGTTGGATGGTACCATTATCAATGTGGTCTTGGATAACTTTCTAATATGTATGCATCATTCACTATCATGACCAGACACTTAGTGGTATTGGAAAAAAAATTATGTGTTATACTAGTTAGGATAGGGCTAAGATAGAAGTTTTATCTCTAGAAGGGAAATTACATAATATTTTAATATTTTTTTAAGAACATTCATGTAGAACTCAAATAACTTCCTATATATTTTATGTTACATCCTATAGAGTTCTTGTTGGTAGGAATAGATACCATGTTTGCTATCACTTTATTCTTTTTTGATTCCCCAAAAATAGACATGACCAAATAATTATCTAGATGGGAGGACAAGGAGGGACCCTCATACTAAGAAATTGTCTACTGATATGTATGTAGTGAAACTCACATAGATGAGAAAAAGAAGGGTATTTCATCAGGAGGAATTTCACTCACAACAATGATAAGGAATTTCCAACAAACACACTCTATACATAAAAATTTGGTAAGGAATAGGAGATTTGGGAAAATAGATATTGATAATGAGCAATGAAATTAGTTATTTTTTCAAGGGTTCCTCTCTTGCATTAGATGAGATCATTGAAGATGATATTAAATCCAATATTTTCTTGGAATTTTTGTAGAAAATAATTTATCAACTTACCAAAAGAAAATATGGAATGATCAGGAAGTGAGCAATACCATTCCAATGGAATTCCCTTGAGGGACCACAAGAATATCTTTGCTAATAAAGTGTCCTAAAAAATAAAATCAGTACACATGGTGGTGAAGGATGAGACATGTGTCTGTGGGTCTCCCCTACCATTTTACTTATCAAATTTAGGAATTTATAGCCCTTGGGGTATAAGAGCATTTAGAATAGTGAGGGCTAGAGGAAATCAACAATAATATGATTGCAAGGTAGATTGAGAAGTAGAGCTAGTCAAGTTGGCCAATTGTGCTTGCATCCACCCCATGTTTTATAAAAAAGCATTAAGGATGAGATCGGTTTATCAAGCCTAACTAGTTGATGGGCTAGAGGTGGTGGTTTAGGTTCTAGATACAGAGGTTTTGAATCCCAAAAGGACATAGTTCACTATAATCATAGGAAACTTAGGGTATATGGTGTTGGTATTATCAATATTAGAAATAGAGGGAACAACAGGACCCATCTCCACCATATACATAGACACTCCTAGTATCGAAACATGCAACTTGTTTCCAATGATTTCTAATTGGATGTCTTGAGGATTACCCAAGACAAAAGTATATGAAGGGGCATGAGTTTCCACTATATTACTAATCCCTAAAAGTAAATCTAAACCTCTATGATATGAAATAAGTAGATTTCTCAAACCATTAAGAATAGGAGCAACTTGAGAGTATGAGTTTTCTTTTGCTAAAAAGTCTTTTAGATCTCCAAGTCTCACTTCCAAAGAGTGAATCTACTCAGTAAGAAACCAAAGCGAAAATTCCTTAGCTAATAGGTTCACATTGAGTTCACTAAAATATGGAGGAGGATATTTTCTACTCCTAAGTCTCAAGGAAAAGAAGATTCTATATGGAGAAAATGGTTGTCAACTACCACAAAATAAAATCTTGGGTGACAAAGGTAGAAGGACAAGAGTTTTGATTATATTTTTTGTTTTATAAAATTTTAGGAAATGAGGATTTGAGAGACCAAAAGAGAAAAATTTAGAGGTTTTAGAAGCAAGCTAACTAGCTCTCAGCCAAAAATGACATCACGACACATAGATGTCCCCATGACACATTGTGATCTTGTATAGTTTGAGAATAGAAATTTCTACCAGAAACACAACAATTCTACTAGCTACCTAGAAACTAAAATATAGAAGTTTTACTAAGCTAACAAAATGATGAAAATAACAAAAATAACATAAAGGAAACTAACATGCATAGATTTAAATGAAACAAAATAGAAATGACAAGAGGAAGGAAATTATATAATTCACAATAGGTCTAATGTTATGAAGTTGAGCTTATAATACTCCAAATAAATAACCTACACACATAGAACTAAGGAAAAATGTTGACATTGTTTAGGGATTTGCCTCAGTCAAACCCCATGCATAGGTGTTTACACCTCCATAGATAGCTAGATAGATAGATAGATAGAAAATAAGGTAGATAATAGAAAAGAGATTGACAAGATAAATATGACACACACATTAGAATATCGATATGCTACTAAAATAAAGATGAACATTGTAAGGAAGAGAGTGTAGTTACCCTCCCTTTAGCAAGCTTGTGACACCAAAGGAGACTATGCAACACTCTAGAAATTTTGAGAGAGCCAAGATGTTGATGTAGAAGCCAAGAGCAATAGAACTTGCAAGAAAAATGGTGTAGAAAAGAATTATAATGAGACCTTGAGAGTGAAAGATTGCAAGAATGAGTTGAAGGAATGAGAGAATGGAATGTTTGAATGAAGAAAAGGAATGGAAGAATATTTTTTCAACATGTTTGCAGCCCACAAGGGTGTTGAACACGCTGTAGTGTTGAGAGGGGGGTGGATCAACATATATTAAAACTTAAGCATTCCCATTTTTATATTAAACATCACATAACATAACCTGAAATAAGAGAATAAATAAAAACATGCACCACACGAGGACACCAATATTTTTATGTGGAAAACCCAATGAGGGAAAACCACAATGAGAGTTAACTCACAATATATGAAGCTCATTGCTTACAAAGATTATAATGTTGTTTGTAGGAGCACTTCCTATAGACTTGCATACTAAGATGTACAACCTTAGGGACATATATAAGGACCTGATGAGACACACTATCTCAAAGTAGGATACATGAAAATTATAAAGAGAACTATGAATATGAATTCCTATAAAGATGCATCAAACATATGTTGATGTTGTAGTCCCTTTTTTGCACAATTAATCCTTCACACTGATTTCACACACTTCATCTTCAACATATTGTATAGTATTAATTCATTATTCCTTACTTTCATTCACAAATTATTTTTATGTTCTATAAATATACTCGACAACTCAAAACCCACAATTAGGTCAGCTCCATGATGACTTTTTATATGAAACATGTGTTATCACATAGGTCAGTGTCAAACACATACAATGTGAAAAGAAAAAGAGTGGTGGATCAACACACAATATAATAGGATTAAAAACCATCTCAGCACATCCTCTAAAGGAAGACTAGTTAATCAGGACTAACCACAAATGAAGGAAACAATCTTGTTGGCCCAAAAAAATGAGAAGACCACCAAAATTGACAACTTTTCAACTTTGCACCACCTAGGTGTTGCAAGTATGAATAGTTGGTTTAGTAGTTGGTGTTTTCATTGATTTAAAAAATCCTATGTTGTCATTGATGCATGTAGTTGAGTGAGATGGTTGCAAGTATGAGTAGTTGATGTTATCCATGCTTTGATTAGTTGCATTATGTTGTTATTAGTAAAGCTACTAATGTCAACCTCTAGTATTGCTTTGATAAGATTTTGTCTATGGTTTTAGAAGTGGTGGAGATGATGATGATGTGTCTCTGGTGCTTGTTTTCCAAGTGATTTTGAGAAAATTTGATAAAAAGAAGAAATAGGGTGTTGTAGTGGTGTTTTGGGTGACATAATTGTGTTATGGATTTGATGCACATTTATTCTAGGTTGAATATCTTCTTGTGTGATTCATATATGTTGGTGAGAGGTGTTCAAATTTATTATATTCAATATTTGGTATGTTGGATCACCGTACAAAACAAGTTGTGTTCACTAGTGTTTGATTGTATGTTGTAGAGGTGCATGGGAGAAATGTTTTTGCTCCATGATTCTTTGCGGTTGTGTTTTAGGTATTTTGATTTTGAAGATGTGTTGATGCTATTGGTATTTTACCTCAATCAAGAGGGTTTGAGTTTTTTTTCTTTGAAAGATGGATTTTTGAGTGACACTATTGGGTTTGTACATTCTTCAGGTGAAAGTTGTTGCGAAGGAATTTTTTGGATTTCAAGGTATTCGTGGAATATTTTAGATCATGTTCAAGCATGGTGTGTGGTTTGAAAGTCATCCTTTGGCTTGTGTAAGAATGTACACTTAAAATTTGAATGGTGTTTGCATGGGTAATGACTGTCTTGGTGTTTACACTACATGCAAAGGATAAATATTGTTTAAGGAATGAGTATGTTGAGGATCATGGGGGTCCAAACTAGGCCTCTAAGTGGCAATGAAAATTCAGAAAATTAAAGTTAGGAAACTTGACATAAAAATTTGAATAGGTTATTAACATAATTTGAAAAATATGTAAGAACCAAAGTTGTGGAAAATTGAATGAAGTTTCTAGGCTACTAGTCCTTTTTTGGAAAAAAGTAAATTTGTTTGAAAATTTGGGGAATTTCAATGTAGTAATTCGTTTTCAGGAAAAATAAGAAGCTTTCAGGGTGAGTCGAATACACCCTAAGTACAGAAAAACATAATATTTTTTTTCTAATTTTTAAACATAAATGGGGACACATGCGAGATCTGTTGGATCTTTTTTGTAATTTTTTCCACATAAATAGTAGTTATGATTTTTTACTAGAAATTTTTCAAAATTATTAAAACATGCTGTCTAACCACCTGCTTGATTTAAAATTATGAAATTCAATTTTTATCCTATGAGTGGTAGGAATGTGTTTGTGGAACCAAAAATGTTAAAGTGAGGTTTGAAGTTAGAAGTTTTCAATCAACCTATCAATGGGGTACAGACATATAGGTAGAAAATCAATAATAATTATTTATTTAATTCAAAATAAGGAAAAATTTATATTGGTGGAAAGCTGACAATTTTTTCTATAAACCCTTTTTATTTGATGAAAATCAGGTAAAAAAAAGTTGTCAACCACAAGGGCGAACTGCATAAAACTTTTTTTTTTTTTTTAAACACATTTTTTGAGTTGACTTTCTAGCCCAAACCAAATCATAAACGGATATCCATTATTAGAAAAATATCCGTTAATTATAAATTTTTATATTATTTATAATGCATAAATATATAATAATATAAGATATAATATATATTATTATAATATATAATATTAAATGTTCTATATTAATATATATATATATTATATTATATTATACTATATAGTACATATTTTATGTATAGTATACTATATATTATATATAGTATACATATTAATTATTATATATAGCATATAGTATATATATGAAATATTATATATTATATTAATATTATGTAATATATATTATATAATATATTTAATACATACTATATATTATATATTTATTGATGTGCAACTAAATGTTCCAAAGGAAAGATGTACTACATGTAAAGGTGATGATATGCGATGATTGGAGAGAGAGAGGGACTAGAGAGGGATGAGACACAGGAGGTGGGAGAGGGCTAAGAGGAGGGAGATATATATTTGGGAGAGGGAAGAAGGAGAGTCTTGAAGGAGGGAGATGGAGAGGAGGGGCAGGAGGAAGAGTCTTGAGATGGAGAGAGAGAGAGAGAGAGACTTGAGAGAGAGAAAGGGAGGGAGAGAGTCCAAGAGAGAGACTTGAGAGAGATAGAGGGGGGCCTAAGAGTGAGAGAGAGAGAGAGAGAGAGAGAGAGAGAGAGAGAGAGAGAGAGAGAGAGAGAGAGAGAGAGAGAGAAGAGACTTGAGAGAGAGAGAGGGGTGGGAGGAACCTAAGAGTGAGAGGGAGAGATAGACAAAGAGTTGAGATAGAGAGAGGGACAAAGAGATAGAGAGAGAGGGAGAGAGGGGAAAAGAGGGAGAGGGAGAGACCTGAGAGAGGGGGGAGAGAGGGGTTGTGAAGGTGTTTCTGTTGGAGGCAAACCTAGGAGTAAGAAGTAATGCAACATCAGGCAAAATGACACAACTCATTCAACAACATTCATACCATTAAAACCTTCAAGTTTAATAACATGTCATTAGATCATTCATGTAAAAGACCATAAAATCATCATGAATAAGAATCACTATCTTCCAATCATAGTACATAAACAAGAACATTATGCAACTTTCAAACAAAATCCTTAGAAGACATCAAGATACATGTTAATTAGATTGTTCATGTAAAATCTATACAATGATTATGATCAACAAATAAGTCATCAGTCAACCATGATGCATGAATAAACACTATATATACACACTATATACATTAACAAACACTAAATTAATAGATTATTTAATATGTATTACTAAATTTTTGTCTTATCATTATACTATTAAATATTCATAAATTCAACACTAAAAATATCCATCCAACCAAATTCTTTATAAATATAATGAGATCATTTTTTATAAATATAAGGTCATTCCATATTAATAAAGAGTTTTGCAACTCTCAGGTTACATCAATTCATTTCTCGTGTTTTCCACTTTGGAGTGGGACTATCTCTTTCTCTACATCTAGGTTAATTATCTCCAAATCCCACTTCCATGGACCTACACATCAACAACAATTTTCATTTTTGATGCAAAAAACCTCAATAATGGGTGAACACATTCTTCATTTTGAATAGCATTAACTTGATCCTGAATGGTTCTAACATTCATAGGTTATTCTAAGTGAGCTTTCATGGAATTCAAGTGGTGGAGAATTAGGGGGGGTTTAAATTGGAGTGGGTGGAGCTGGAGTGGTTTGAGCTAGAGGGTGTGGATCCATGATTTAGATATAAGTGAATCTGAATTAAATTTGTAATTAAAAAATGTAAGATATATGTTTAAAATGGCCTTAAACCATTCAACATAAATGACTTAATTGAATACAAATGAAAAAATGTGTAAAACTCATTTATGTATAAGGCTTGTAAATGGAGAAGAAATAATTGTTAAAGTGATGTGGAATCTCATTTAAAAATACATTAAATTTTTACCTCATTGCAATGTGTAAGTGTTAAGCTCCAAATTGATTCAACAAAGGTGGAAGTGTTTTGCTCTAAATTGCCAATACTATGTGAATCTATATACATAGCTAAACAAAAACGTGTTCCTACAACCATAGGGAAATGGGAAAAGTTAATGGGTAATAATTGATGGGTTGTGTGGGAGGCTATCATTTGTATATAATTCAATATAATAGCTTCCTACATAGCACATTGATTATTACCCATTCACTTCACCCATTTCTCTAGGGCTACAGGGACAAGTTTTGTTTGGTCAATACTAACAATGGATCTAGATTCACCAAGAATTGGAAATTTAGAGCACTTCAAACAAGGATCCTTTCTATTTTGAGAGTTGAAGAGAGTCAAAACAATTAAAAAATTTAAAAACATTTTTTTAGCAAAGAAATTCTAATTTAAAAATAATAAAGAAAACAAGAATTTAAGAAACATGAAAATAAGTGATAAAGAATAATGAAAAATAGACAAGAATGTAAAATGGTTTTAAAAAATGGAGAAAGAAGGTATTGAAAGTTCTATTTTATGTTTGTTTAGTATGCTAGGTTCAAATTTATGGCTTTTTTCTAGTAATAAAGGTTCCATTTTTTTGTTTGATGGTTTTTTTTTGGTTTTTCACTAACTAAGGTTTGAAATTTTGTTGTAACTTTAAATAGAAATGAAAAAATTCAAAAAATCTACCTGAATGCCAAAAACAGACTTATCACTATTCTTAAAAAATTGAAAAAATGCAAAAAAAACATACCTGGAAATCGTTGGAGGTCACTACTTGACTACTGTGTCACCAAAATGAGGACTAGTTCATGAAAATGAGGAAGAATTCATGTTATATAGTCCTTAAAGAAACATATATACATTTCATGGAAGTATATTATATTCCCATGTGGCTTCAATTAATTGGATTAAAAATGGATATCCGTTAATTATATCATAAATTTATTGTATATATATAATATATAATATATATTAGAATATATATACTATAATATATAATTTATATTATATATTATATATTATAATATATTATATAATATAATATATATATATATATATATTTATATATTATATATTATATATTATGAATACATTGTCTCCATTTGAAAATGAGTGAACAAAACAGATATTCGTTATGCAACACCATATTGATTTTTTATGGGCCATCAATATCCAAATTAATAACAGATATCTGTTTGTAACAAATATGCATTTTTTAAATTACAAATTTATTACATATAAATATACTATATATACTATAATATATAATATATAATATATGCTATAATATATTATAGTATATATTATATATAAACAAACTATGTTATTTATAGGTGGGAGAGAGAGTGGGAGATGGGCTTGGGAGAGAGTTAGAGATGAGTAGAGAGAGGGTGGGAGAGGTGGAGTGAGGGAGTAGAGGTGTGAGAGGTGGGAGAGGGGTGAAGGTGGGAGAGGATGAGGTGGGAGAGGGTAAGGAGGAGGCTGTGGGAGGGTGGAAGGAGCAAGAAATTGCAGAGGTAGGGAGGTGGGTAGGAGAGGGTGTAGGAGTTTATAAAGATACTATATAAGCCATTATTTATTATATTAAATATATATTAATATATAATATTAATATATATTTTAATATCTTATGTCATATTAATATATAATAATATATGAATATATATTATATATTAATATAATATCAATGTATATATATATTAATGCATAAATAAATTTATTAATATATAATAAATATATATATATGTCAAAGGAATATAATTCTTAAATTTCAAAAACTTCAAATATCAGATTATTTTTAGATATCCATTTTGTGTATGTGAAGTGGTTTACACTTGAATGGTATTGATATATCTATTAAAATATAATATATAATATATATTAATATATATTATATATTATATTTATATATATATATTATGTATTAAAATATAATATATAATATATATTAGATATTGATATATGATATATATTATATAACATATGCATTCTTATAACACTAGTGGTAACAGATATTCATCTATAACGGATATTCGTTTAATGACATATATCCATTTTGTAAGTTATATACAAAATAAAAAAGGGACCATTTTGAGTATTTCAACGGTCCCTACATTTTGTTTGTCAGGAAAATCTCATGATTATTGTCTGCATTTGATGAAATTTAGGTTTTCAAAGATTCTCTTACACTTTTTGTAGAATTCCAATCATTTGTGTGTTTTTTTGTTTCTACAATGGGGAGTAGCAGTCAACGTAAAAGAAAAGGTAAAAGGAAACTTACAATAGAACAAATTGAATAATATAGAGAAAAATATAGAGAAATTCATAGGAAAAGAATACAAGGTATGTAAAATATTCAAATTGAAGCTTCTTCCAAACCATTGAATGTTAATTCAAGTGAAGACGAAATAGGAACTGAAAATATTGAACATCATATTCAAATTGAAAATGAAAACATTGAAATTGAAAATGTGAAAATTGAAAATGAAAATGTGAACAACATTGAGAATGAAAATGTTGTTGAAAATGATATTCAAAATAAAGTTGTTTTTGAAAATGTTGAAATGAAAATGTGGTTGAAAATGAAATTGTTTTTGACAATGAAAATGTTGTTCAAAATGAAATTGTAATTGATAATGTTGAAAATGAACCTTATGCAACACCTAATTACAAAAGAACCCCTAAATGGTTGGTTGAAATAGATGAGAACATAATTGATAATATTGAAGGGAAAAGGTCACAATGAACGGTTCGTTTGTGGGCTACAAAATTGTTCAATGAATTCTTTTCCAACAAGGCATTAACCGAACAATGCCATTTTTTTGTTAAATTACTTAAGATTTACAAAATGAGACCATTATTAAAAAAATTGAAGATTCATCTCACAAAAAAAATAGAAAAAAATAGTCTTATTGTAAAAAATATTTTTAATGCTCTAACCTATACTGGAAAGACTAGCAAGGAAAAGGATAAAAGGGCTGCTGAAAGAGTGATCACAACCTCACTAGTAAGCCATCATTTGAAAAATGCTCATTTAGTGAGACAAACTGGTATTGATTTTAACTTAAATCATTAAACATTGAATAGTGCACTATAAAGAAGACGAAGACTCGATAGTGCTCTTCAAAATGATACATGGGATTTTAGTGGGAGGCTTCCACATGTTGATAAAAAGCTAATCGATAATGTAAAGATGTAAATTGAACAATATTGGAATTCTCACTCTAGAGTATCACCGAATGTAAAGGATGTTTTAAAGTTACGAATTGGCAATAGAGATCGTACACCGCATCCTAAACATTTTTTGGAATGTAGCCAAATAATTTTGTACAAACAATTTTTTCAAGAACATCCACATTTGCAAATCTCACAAAGGGATTTTGAGTCTTGCAAACCATTTTATTGTGTTCCTATTAAGGTTCATAATTCATGTTGTAAATACCATGTTGAGTTTTCAATGTATCATGAAATGTTATGCCATATATAGTCTACTATGCATACTAACAAATTGTTGTAGGAGTGTCATGCAGTGCAACTTCCCAAGTCATCTAGAGATTTGTTAGATTCATTTTTATGAATTAGAGGTGATGGTTGCTTATTTTATAAAAATGATTATTTAAATGGAACATGTTTACAATGTGGTGGTTTATTGAAGTTTGTAACATGCTTTAATGAGGGCAGTGATCATGATTTTGACAACAAAATTGTTGAGAAAAACAAATATGAGATAGTGAAATACACATTGAAGAGTGGAGGAGAGGGTTCTAGATGTGAGTTGGTTGTAAGAGAGGCAAGTATTTCTTATTTTATTTCTGATTTTAAGAAAAAAAATTTCTATAAGTACGCAAGGTATAGCCATAGGTCGGAGTGGTTGGATCAACACTTTAGGATGTGTAAGGACTCTTTCCCCATTGGAACTATTGTATCTATAGTTGATTTTGCTAAAAATTACACATTACAACCACAAAATGAAGTTCAATCACAATATTATAATTCTATTCAAATTGTTATTTTTGTCCACATAACATATAGGCATGCCCCTCATAGTACATAAAAGGATAGGAAGATAATTAGGGAGTACCTTTTTTACATGAGTGATGATAGATCTCATTCATTTGAGTTTGTACAACATTGTTTTAAAAAAAAAATTGAGTTCTTGTAGGAAAAAGAAATTGCAATGGGTCAACATTTGATTTGGTCAAATAACTACACAAGGAAATTCAAGAATTCTCGCATGTTTTATTAGTTGAACAGGATGCATATAGAGAGGGGTGTACCACATATTTGGAGTTTTTTCAAAGCTAGGCATGGAAAAGGTGAGCATGGTGGTGTAGGTGCATGTGTGAAGAGAGCTTTTGTTAAGGAACAAATGAAGATTAGAGGTGGTGCAACATTTAGTGATGCACATTCTATTGTGGATTGGTGTACCTATGCACTATCACGAGGAGGGACACTTGATTTACAAGTCAGTGGGTTCTTTTGGTTGGTTGAGGAGGGCATAGTTGGAGATAGAATGGAATTCCAAACAATTAGAGATTCTTCAAAGATGCATTTAGTTTGAAGCTTAGATGTGAGTGCATGGACCATATGGACACAAGAGAAGGCTAGTTTTTGTTAGAATTGTATTAAGTGTGATTGGGATTAGTGTGAGTCAAGTGAATGGGTAGATACATGGATTCCACAATGCCTAACCCCTTTATTTGTAGAACAATCCTCATTACAAGATGTAATGGAAATTTCACTTGACTACTATCATCTTTCAGATTTTGTACAACCAGGACATGTCTATGCAGTTGTAGCACCACAGGGGAATGAAGAGGGATTAGACTATTGGTTGGCACAATGTGTACAAGGAAAGAAAGAGCTAACATAATTGATGACAAATGATGATGGCTTCATGTATCCTACAAGTTCAATTTTTGTTTTGCGAACTTGGTTGCATTACCATTTCACCATTGTTTTGGTTGTTTACAATAATGTAGATTTTTTATTCTAAGTAAATTTAGATATTGATAAAAAAATTATGATCACATAGGTTCAGTTGTTGTTTTCAGAACTTGGTTGTGAACATATATGATTAGAAAGAATGACATACCTTCATTTGAAGACTTGAGAAACACAAAACCATTCTGATGTATTCGCACCTTGTTATAGCAACAAATGTTAAGTTATTGAGACATCATGCTAGACCAAAAACAAAAAAACTATGAACAATTAGTAGTGTTCATTATGAAGCATTACTGGAAACTCTGAAGGTAAGAGATGACCCTGCAGGAACACTTGAGTAGTCGATCATTTGTTGTATGGGATAGGTATGATATTATTCATCACATTTTGACATTGTTTGTCTAGTAAGGGTCATTATTTAGGTTGTTTAGAATAATATAGATTTGTTATTCTAAGCATCTTTTATAGTTTGCATTACCAATTCATCATCATTTGTGTTGTTTAGAATAATATATATCTCATTTGAAGTATATTGCGATGTTCCTAACATGATAGATCATGGACCTGCTACAACAATAGCCAACTCTGATCGTTTGGGAGAGGTATGTGACATATTGGAATAGTATAGATTGGTTATTCTAAGAATATTTTATATTTTGTATTACCATTTCATCATCATTCAAGGTGTTTAGAATAATATAGATTTTTTAGTCTAAGTATCTTTTCTATTGTGACAATATAGATTTCTCATTTCAAGTATATTGTGATGTTCCTAGCATGATAGATCATGGACTTGCTGCAATAATAGCCAGCTTTGATCCTCTGGGAGAGGTATGCGAGATATTAGAATAATATAGATTGGTTATTTTAAAAATATTTTATAGTTTGCATTACCATTTCATCATCAATTAGATTGTTTAGAATAATATAGATTTTTTATTCTAAGCATCTTTTCTATTGTATGTAGTTTGACTGTTACCTTAATGGTTTGTATAGGTGGTTCACTACAAAACATCAACATGCTACTCTTGTGGAAGAGTGTGTCGAACGCAAAGTCAATGTGAGCTATATTTCCTTCTCCTACTAGGAAATGACTATGTATTAGGGTTGTTTGTTGTATACCTATGTGGCATTTTGTAAATCCTATATTTGATAGCAATTATTGAATGATCATATCATGCATATTTTGTACACTTTATGTGTATTCAAGTGTATACTTTACAACTTATGTGTATACTTTGTCACTTATGACTATTGCAATGTATACTTTACGACTTATATGTTTTAAAGCATATACTTTCTATTCATATGTGTAGTTCACAATGTAAGTGTATTTGAGTAAATGAATCAATTTTCACTTATGGACAAGGAAAAAAACAAACCCTAAACCCCTTTACACCTTTACATCGCATCCATCTGACCCTTTTTCCATCAAATGAAAACTCATCACCGTAGGAAAACATATCCAAGATAGCAAAAAATGAAGAAAGGTTATTGTAGAGGATCCCAACCTGATCCCATAGCCTCAGATGGAGAGTCTATAGGCATCATGATTTCTGAGAAATAGAGATTCAAAGATTATTGCCTTTTAGCACTTTGGACTCTTAAGGGAAATTGTTGGTCCAATATAGCTCAGAGTGATTTGGCATATTCGGGTGAAAAATAGGACCATCCATAGTGTAAACATACCCATTTGGATGTGTTGGAACAGTCTGTATGGTCCTATGAGTTGTAGAATGAAAGTTGCACCACTTTGCAACTTTACACTGCTTGCATTTGACAACTTTTTCCTCAACTGAAAACTAGACACCATGGGAAAACACCTATGAGATACAAAAATATGAGAGAGGTTATTATAGAGGTTCCCAACACATGTGATACCATAGCCTTAGATAGAGAGTTTGTAGGCATCATGGTTTCTGAGAAATAGCCCTTCAAAGATTGTTGTCTTTTAGCACTCTAAACTCTAAAGGTAAATCGCCAGTCCAATGTAGCTCAAAGAGATTCAAAATATTTGGATGCAAAAGAGGACCATCCATAGCATAAACATACCCATACAGACATGTTGGAATTGTCTGTTTCATCCTATGAGTTGTAGAACAAAAGTTGCACCACTTTGCAACTTTACACTACTTGCATCTAACAACTTTTTCCTGAACTGAAAATTTCTCACCATGGGAAAATTCCTCTGAGATAGAAAAATATGAGAGAGGTTATTGTAGAGGGTCCCAACATGATCTTATATCCTCATACAAAGAGTTTTTAGGTGTCACAGTTTCTGAGAAATAGAGATTCAAAGATTGTTGTCTTTTAGCACTTTTGACTCTTAAAGGAAATCATCGGTCCAATGTAGCTCGGAGAGATTTAGAGCATATGGTTGCAAAAGAGGACCATCCCTAGCATAAAATTATGCATTTGGATGTGTTGGAATAGTCCATTTTTTCCTATGAGTTGCAAAATGAAAGTTGCACGACTTTGCAACTTTACACTACTTGCATTTGACAACTTTTTCCTCAACTGAAAACTGGTCACCATAGGAAAATGCCTCTGAGATAAAAAAATCTAAGAGAGGTTATCGTAGACGGTCCCAACATGATCCCATAGCCTCAGACAAAGAGTTTTTAGGTGTCATATTTTTTGAGAAATAGAGATTCAAAGATTGCTACCTTTTAGCACTTTCGACTCTTAAGGGAAATTGTCGGTCCAATGTAGCTTGGAGAGATTCAAAGTATTTGGGTGAAAAATAGGACCATACCTTGCATAAATGTACCCATTCGGATGTGTTGGAATAGTTTTTTTGGTCCTACGAGTTGTAGAACGAAAGTTGCATTGCTTTGCATCTTTACACTACTTGCATTTGACAACTTTTTCCTCAACTAAAAAATGGTCACCACAAGAAAATTCCTTTGAGATAGCAAAATCTGAGAGATATTATTGTAGAGGGTCCCAAGATGATCCAATAGCCTCAAACAAAGAGTTTTTAGGCATCACGGTTTCTGAGAAATAGAGATTCAAAGATTGTTGTCTTTTAGCACTTTTGACTCTTAAGGAAAATCACCAGTCCAATGTAGCTCAAAGAGATTCAGAGTATTTGGGTGCAAAAGAGGACCATCCCTATTATAAATTTACCTATCTAGACATGTTGGAATAGTTTTCTTGATCCTATGAGTTGTAGAACGAAAGTTGCACCACTTCACAACTTTACACTACTTGCATCTGACAACATTTTCCTCAACTAAATATTGGTCACCGTGAAAAAATGCCTCTGAGATAGAAAAATATGAGAGAGGCTATTGTAGAGGGTCAAAACACGATCCCATAGCCTTAGACAAAGAGTCTATAGGCATCATGATTTCTGAGAAATAGCCCTTCAAAAATTATTTCCTTTAGCACTTTGAACTCTTAAGGGAAATCGTCGGTCCAATGTAGCTCAGAGTGATTCAACATATTTGGGTGAAAAATAGGACCATCCCTAGCATAAAATTATCCATCTAAACATTTTGTAATATTCTATTTGGTTCTATGAGTTATAGAACGAAAGTTGCACCACTTTGCAACTTTACACTGCTTGCATCTAACAACCTTTTTCTCAACTGAAAATTGGTCACCACAAGAAAATACCTCCGAGATAGAAAAATATGAGAGAGGTTATTGTATACATTCCCAACATGATCTCATATCCTTAGAAAGAGAGTCTGTAGGCATCATGGTTTCTGAGAAATAACCCTTCAAAGATTACTTTCTTTTAGGACTTTGGACTCTTAAGGGAAATCATCGGTTCAATGTAGCTCGAAATGATTCAATGTATTTGGGTGCAAAAGAGGACCATCCCTAGCATAAACATACCCATCTAGATGTGTTGGAATGGTTTGTTTGGTCTTATGAGTTACAAAATGAAAGTTGAACCACTTTGCAACTTATTATCAAATGATGGAAGTTCAAGAGTGATCCTGTTGTAGTTCATTAGAAAATAGCTGGAAGTTGTTTGGTAACGGCCCAATTAGGTAGGAATTAGATGTTAGAAGGGTTTGGGAGAGAAGGGGAGGTCAATCGAGGTTTGGGTATGATTCCCTAGATGCGAAACATGTGGTTTTTGAGTGAAATTGGGAGGTTTAAGGGTGTTAGTGATTGAAATCTATTGGGGCAGCAATTTTCTAAAGGTGTGTTAAGCATATATGAAAACTTCTATAAATCTATTTGAGGCATTGTTTGAGTGAGATAAGTGTGGAAATGAATAATTTCAATTAACTCCCTTATAATCTAAGAAAAATGAGGGTTACATGATTGAGTGACTTAGATGGAATTTACAAGGATGATATTTGTGGAGTTTGGATGTTTATAACTTGGTCAGATACTATCCAAATGAATCTTGGAGGGACAACAATTATAAAGACGATTTGTTTTGCAAATTTGGGCTAATTGGAGCCTTATTCAGCATAATAGTTCAATTTCAGTGGGGTTGTTCCAAAACAAGCACATTTGGTTTTGAGATATGTTAAACATAAGGGTAATGGGTCTCTTTCACAACCTTTTGTTTTGTAGATTTGAGCTGATTTTGTGAGGATATTGACTCTTACTCAAGATGATTGTATACCTTTTACATGTTATTATGCTTCAATGAACATTAAGTGACATTGATTTTTATCTAGATGATTATATTACTTTCGAATGAACAATGTAACATGAAATGCATTTCATTAAGTTGTATCCACTTTTCATTTTTGTTAACTTCTTTTGAAATAAAAATTAGTTGCAAACTTCATTACATGAGTTTAGAAAACAAAATAATGTCAAATGTAAATTCATTCAACAGAGCTTGAAATCATGGGTATTCTAAAAATGAGTGTTTGATAAAAATGTATTGGTAGACATGTATGAAAAATGTGGTACAATAGAAAAGGAAATTCATTGTTTGAAAAATCTCATCAAAGAAATAGATGGATTACCAATTGTAATTTATAAGTTCTATTAAAATGTTGTTTCATTAATCTATAACATACATTATCAATCATAACTTTAAACAATTCTAAGATAATTATACATTCCATCTTAAAAATTCAAAGTAAAAAGACATGCACATGAGAAACAAATTAGATCGAATACCAATTCTTACATATCAAACTTTAGAATAATTGTGTTTGTGCATATACAAATTTGGCATATGCCTACTCAGAACAAGTTTTACAAATTTTGGCATATATGCCATCTCAAGATCTGTCAAACCCTAAGTACATGTCAATCTATATCATATCCTAATATTATGTTAGACCATCAAAATAAAGCCTCCTCAAAGAAGTTATATGCTCTACAGTTTCCTACACAATAACATTTCAAACCAAAAATTAGATTATGTGAATGGTTGACAAGATAGACTAGTAAATAGAAACTTATATATACCATCATTTATAAACTATAAATTTAACATCAAAATTAGTATACATGTACTATATTCTATCAAAAATGCAATTCTTTTTTACCTCTAATCTTGCTCTCTTTTGTGCAAGACATTCTACAAATGATTGTCCCCTAGGACGATTGGGAGTCCTCATATAAAGTAATGGTCTATCACTCATCACAATGTTGGGTCAAATAGAGGACTATAGCAGATAAAATAAAAATGATACAAATTAAAATATAATTGTTGACAAATAATCATATCAACTAATCACATATCTACTCCTATCTAAATGTAAATGATTTGCAATATAAAATAAACACATACCTGTTGTGATGCTATGACACTAGATGGGCTCATAGTGGATGGATCGGCTAAGATGCTTTCCTATATAAAAAATGACAAGAATGTAAATGCACATGCACATATAATTCTAATGTCGACAATAAAAAAATATACTTGTTGTGCAACTTCATCCAATGGGTTAGACTTGGTCAACAAGGTTATATAAGAACCAGGTTGTTGCATAAAAAGACAAAATTACATTAGACTATCAATAAATGTAGTACATGTATTTAAACATATTAGATTTAAAAGATTAACATCTAAAATAACAATTTAAATTATTTACCATGTACTGATTGTCTAAGGAAAATTAAATGGCAATATGCGTAGCCTGTTGCACTTTCGACAACTACTTCTCTATCAACAACTATTAAAGATTCCAGCACATAAACAAATATTAGTACAAATATCCTTCATAAAATATGAAAGAATTTACATAAAACACACTATGAAATTGCTTTAAGACTTACTAGTGCTCCCATGTCATCCCTAGTAGTCGATGTATCTCCTGTAAATGCTCCACTCCATGTTCTATCACAAACCTCAAAGTTAGATGTGTATATGGGAGCCTCAGTGGACCCTCAAAGAGGACTGAAACATAAATTGTTGCACATCATGCAATGATGAGGTACACAAATGTATCCCAAAGAGGATGGTGTACTAGTCAAAGTTGATGGTTGTGTACCAATGGGAGCTGTTGTAGTAGGTGCACCACCATCATGCTGAGATGTATTAGGTGCAACACCACAGTGATGGGATGCACTGTCAACTAGTTGTGTAACATGATGGCTTTGCCTCACCAAATGATCACTCAATGAATGTAATACATAAATGCTCACAATCCTCTCATCTACTACAATCTTTAGGTAAGGTAGTGGAGTCAGAGCAACAATAGGTGGAGGCCGAACAAGGGTGACTTGGTGTGCCCTAGGTTTATCATGTGGCATCCCTCTACCAACACCCTAGAAATCTTGCATGTCAAAGTAATTGACATGTTTCCCTAGCACAAACTTAGCATATAATTTTTGAAGAAAATATTAAGGGACATCAATGTTGTTGTTTTGTGGTTTATCGAAAACCATCCACCAATGTCTCCAAAAATTATCTAATATTCCTCTATGGGTACACCATTTAATTGAAAATTTTGGTTTTCGCATATTAACAGGTTGTCTAGTTCTCTGATCTATAAATAACTAGGCTAATTGGCCTTTTTCAATATCAAGAGCCTTCACCTCATCATACGATAACCCATCAGCATAAAATTGTCTTTGTTGCTCTCACCATTTTGCAAATCTATTATGTTGAATCACCAAAGTTTGAACATTTACAATGATTATTTCCAAAAAAAAATTCATATCTGATAGTTCATCGAGTGTTTCATAGATTTTTCATATTTTTCTCAATTCATCTAAATCCCTATGAATAGACTTGTGTATTGTTGGCACATTTTCATTCAGAAACAATGGTTGCGGTGGAGGATTTGGAGGGTATTCATTTTCTTCAGGATTAAGGTTTTCATTTTGTGTGAGAGGGTTTCCATTTTGTTCAAGGTTAGAATTTTCATTTTGATCCATTTTTAACTTGTTAATTGATAAAAAAAAATTAAAATTAACAATGGTTTTAATCTCATAAAAAACTATCAAATATACCCTATTTTTGACTAAAATTAAAAAAATAAAATAATAATATAAACTGTATAAAAATTCAAAAAATCAAACATACCTTACAAATTTGGTGATTTTTTTGTGATTTTATCTCCCCCAAATGGATATTCGAGTCGCTCTCCTAAAACCCACATGCACGCTGGTAAAAACATTGGTAAAAATATAGCTCTCAGATTTTGTTTGTCTGCATATAATACAATGGATATCCATTTCCTTATTTACAATTTTTTAAATAAATGGTCGGGTTCGTGACTCGACCATAGTGTTTTTTTTAAATATCAATTATATAATATAATATATATTATATTAATTTTAATATAATACATATTATTATATATAATATATATTATATTATTTATAATATAATATATATTATATTATTTATAATATAATATAATATTATATTATATTATATAATAAAACATACATTATATTATAATATAATATAATATCATATTATATTATATTGATATTATATTATATAATATGACCTCTCGGGTTTTTTTTTAATTATAACTCAAATAACATATATTCATTATAGGATTTATAGACCCAACCATATAATATCAATATAATATAATATTATATTATATAATATTATATTATATAATATGACCTCTCGGGTTTTTTTTTTTAATTATAACACAAATAAAGGATATCCATTTTGGTTCAGTATTACCAAACCAAAACGAATATTGTACTTTGGCCTACAAAAAGAAGGTGTGAATTTCACATTTTTTGATGTGTTGAAAATGCCTTTTTGCCACATTGCCACTTTTTAGAACCCCATGATCTTGCACAGACCCGAACCATGTCTTTGAGTGGTGTTTTTTATTTTGGTCCCAATTAAGTTTTGATGTGGTTTGTATTAACTTATATCTACCACAAAAGTGTTTTCACTCTAACCTAATTTGAATTTTCACATTTGAGGTGCATTGACGACCTTGGAGATGGTTTCATGGTTAAAAATGGTATAAGCATGAGTTGAGTTGTCGAAGGATGTTAAGATAGATATAAGAGAAGTGGATGATGCAAAGTGTAGTGTGTTAGAGTCATTGTGGTGGATTCCTTGTTGCATTGATATTCTTTTCTTTGTGTAACATTCCTTCTCTATCTTTTTTTATATTCTAGCAATGAGCCTTTTGGAAATGATCCTTTCTTCTTTGGGCAGTGAGACCTTCGACAGTGAGCCCTATTCTATTCGATATTGATATTACTTATATTGTGAGCTAATCCTCACCATAGTTTTTCCATTCTTGGGTTTTCTATGTAAATATGGTGTTCTCTTGTGTATGGTGCTAAGTTATTTTAGTTTTTGTTATTTACTTTTCATGCTAATTCATCGTAACTGAATTAAGGGTTTGAGTGTGTATCTAAATGTTAGTGAGGGATTTTAAGTTTTAAGGTACAAAGTTTATTCACCCCCCTCTCAATTGTCTTATGCATTCAACAATTGGTATCAGAGCAAGGTTCCTTGGATAAATATTAACCACTTAAGGTAGATCTAGGATGGCGCACAAGAAGGATATCCCTATGTTTGATTGAACAAACTGTGCATTTTGAAAGACAAGGATGGAAGGATTTTTGGAATATCTGGGATATGATATCTAGAAATTAGTTAAGGATGGATACACTATGCTTGAAAATGGTTTGAACATTGAAACTAAACTCAAAGCCTATGAAACCAATAGTAAAGCAAGGTATGCTCTCTTAAGTAGTCTTAAAAATTCTTAATTGGTGAAAGTTATGAATCTGAAAACTGGTAAAGCAATTTGGGATAAGCTACAAACTATTTATGAAGGAGATGATGTGTTCAAACAAGCTAAGATGCAGAATTTAAAGACCACATTTAAGAACTTGCAGATTTTTGAAGATACAAATATTACAAGCTACATGTAGAGGGTAGATGAAGTGGTCAAGTCCATTAAGGGTCTTCTAGGTAAAGTCAAGGAATCAAAAGTGTAAAGAAAATTCTTAGAACCCTACCTAAAGCTAATAGTCACAAATTTTTTTCTATTGAGGAGTTTGAAAATCTAGATGAATATTATAGAGATCAATTTTATGATTCTTTAACTACATTTGAAATGAGTGTATTTGGTCCAAATAATGGTGACACAGTTGAGACTGCTTTTAAGGTTGTAAAAACAAAGAATATTGAAGAATAAGATTAGAAAGATATTGATTCAATGTGGAAGCTAAATTTGTGAGAATAATGAGAAGAGGTACTGGGAGGTATAGAGGTAAGCTAGCTTTCAAATGTTTTAGTTATGGAAAGATAGGTCACTATACTCCAATATGTCCAAATAGAGTTGTGAATGAAAAAAGCAAGGAGAACTAGAGTAATATGGTTAAGAAAAGCTATTATGTTAGAGAAGATGCAAGTATTTCTAATGATGAATATGATTATGGAGATGATGATGATGATGAATTCTTGTTCATGGCTTTAAAAGATGAATCTATTTTTTCTAACTCTAAAATATGTGTGAAGGAATTCACTCTAGAGAGAAAAGATAAGACTGAAGGTACTTTGGTATCTTCTTTTCATGCTAGATAGGATAAGAACTATTGGATCATTGATAGTGGATTCTCAAATCATATGATGGGAGATAAGAGTAAGTTTCTTAAACTTGAAAAGTATGATGGAGGACTAGTTAGATTTGGTGATGATTTAGGTGCTAAGATATGTGGAATAGGTTCAATCAATTTTTATGGAAAGCATAATATTGAAGATTTTTACTATGTTAAAGGTTTAAGACATAACCTCTTGAGTGTTGGAAAAATGTGTAGCAAAGGATACAATCTTATGTTTTAGGATGATGGATGTAAGATCAAAAAAGGGTCTAAAACTACGATTGTTGTTGGAAGACGGACATATGGAAATGTTTATCAACTCAAAGGTGTTGATGGTCATTGCTTTATGACTCAGATTAATGAAAGTTGGCTATGGAATAGGAGGGTTTGCCACATTAATTATGATAATTTGGTAAGAATCAATTATGTTCAAGCAGTGAGAGATCTTTCGTAGATTACAAAGGCTATCAATTTTGTCTATAAGGAGTGTCAGATTGAAAAGAAAACAAGAAGTTTCAAAGGAAACAAAAAATATTCTACTAGATTACTAGAATTGGTGCATACAAACCTTTTTGGTCCTACAAGAATAATAATTCTTTAATGTGATAGGTATTTCATGTTTTTTATTGATGATTATTCAAGAATGGCATTGGTTACTTTTCTTAAAGAAAATTTTGAAGCACTAGATAGGTTCAAAGAATTTAAAGTTATGGTTGAGAATAAAATGGATATGATGATCAAATGTTTAAGGTATAACAGAGGTGGAGAGGGGTATGTGTAGGATCATCATGGAAAAAACAGGCCCTTAAGTGGCAAAAAAATTAGAAAAATCAGAGTTAGTCAAATGGACGTAAAAATTTGAATAAGTTATCCATATTATTTCAAAAATATGTAAGAATAGAATCTATAGGAAATTGAATGTAGTTTCTAAACTACTAGGTTTTTAAAAAGAAAAAAAATCTATTTGGTGAAAATTTGAAATTTCAATGCACCAGTACTTAAATTTCGTGAGAAAAATAAGAAGCAGGTGTCTCCATTCGACCACCCTAACCATACTTTAAAATGATAATATTTTTATAATATTTAGATATAAGTAGAGGACTCCATGTCCCATGTGATGCACACATTTTATAATTTTTTCGAAGTAAATAATTAATTATGATTTCTTTCATTACAACTTTTAAAAAAATATAAAACTCGTATGTCCTGACTCAATCTTTAACTCTATCAAAACTTTATGAAATTAAATTTTTCTTTTTTAATCCTATAGTATGTGAAGTATAGAATTTGATGGCCGTTTTGATTAAAAAAATGTGACACCATTTGAAAGCAAGTAGATATTTTTCTCAATCAACCTATCAATCATTAGTTTAGTCATAATTCAAATAGAAAATGAATAATAATAATTTATTAAATTCAAAGTAAAGCATAATTTATACTGGTGGAAAGCTAATAATCTCCTTTAAAAACTCTTTTCGCTTCATCAATTTTAGGTAAAAAAAAAAAGTCGTCACCACATACCCATCATATTGCCACTTTTTGGCCCATCATGATCCTCGCCAAGACATACCAAGAGTTCCTCCAATGAATTTAATATGTTTTTGAGAATCATGGCATAAGAGGGTGGTCTCACCCCTAGGAATCCTCAACAAAATAGAGTGGTTGAAATGAAAAATAGGATTGTTTAAAAAGTTGTAAGGACTATGATGAAAGAATCTAACCAACTAAAAGTCTATTAGAGAAAAGAAATTCATACTTCTGCTTACATACTTAACAGAGTACACGAAAAAAAAATAGCACAAAGACTCCCTATGAGTTGTGGTATGGAAGGATACCTACTATTAAATATTTTAGAGTGTTTGGAAGAAAGTGTTATATTGAAAGAGATGAAAATGTTTTGGGGTGAAATCACAATACTGTGTGTCACTTTTTTCCCAAGATGGAGATTTACATCAATATTTTTAACTAAATAATCATCTTTTGAGACCTATAGCAACTAAATTGTTGATAATTTTAAGATGATGTGAACTAGTAATTTGTGGAAATTTTTCTATAGATTCTAAACATATTTTTTATTAAATTTTTTGAAATAAATCATGAATCTTTCAACATCTACTTTAATAACTATTTTAAAATAATAAACAACATTTTTTAGAAAGTAATGTTTGTGTCATACAACATAACTTTTTTTCTATAAGGGATTAAATTCTAATTTTTTAAATATAGATTCTCAACATCAATATCTAGGGAAAGTATATTTTTTCATAATTTTTTGTTGAATATATATTTTTTAAATTAATTTTTGAAGTCACTATAACTATAATTCAGACATACATGTGTGTTGTACAACCTAACTTGTTGTGTATATATCAAAATCCAATTTTATTTTTTGGGGTGAAACAATGATATCAATACCTAGGGACAGGGTATTTTTTGAATTTTTTAAAAAATGGTTTACTATTTTTCCACCCATGCACAACAAAGAGCTTGATGTTTGGAAAAAACCCTATGTTTAGTAAAAATTAAAAAGAAAATATATGATAAAAAGAAAATATATCAAATATATACTTGTTGGAAAGCTTATTTTGAGGGCTATAATCTTGCAAAATATAAATTTTAAATGGTTTTATTTAATCCCTCGAAAGGTAAATAAAAGTGGTTTTTTTCTAGCATTTTGATAGGTGTGAAGGAGACTCCATTGTGGGTATGATTTAATAATATATGGGTTCTATCCAAGGGGGTTTGATCTAACAGGGTCTTATCTATCCATATTCAATTAAAAACCTTTAGATGGAGCCTCTCAAGACTTAAATCATTAGTTTTTCTAAAAATAGTGTTTTCAGGCAAAAATTAGCACATCCCAAAAGTGAGACACACTATTGTGGTAGCACGCTTTGGGAATTTTGATGCAAGGTTTGATGAAGGAATATTCCTTGGACATTCTACTAAGAGAAAAACCTACTAGTATTACAAAAAAACATTAAGAAATATTGTTGAGAGTGCAAGTATCAAAGTTGATAAAAATTTTTGGAACTCAGTGGTGATAGATGGATATGAATTAGATGAACCTGATTGCAAAGAAAAAAAAAAGGAATTATAGTTTGAAGAAGAGGAAGAAGCTCCAAAAAAGACCCCTAGAACCCCCAAGTATGTGCAAATGAATCATTCCAAATAATAGATCACTGGAGACAAGAGTAAAGATGTATTGAAAAGAAGGAAAGTTGTTGACGAAGAGGTAAATATGTGTTTACTTTCTGAAGTTGAACCTAAAATAGTGATTGACGAATGTAAAGATGAACATTAGATAAGGTTATGGAAGAAGAACTACTACAGATTGAGAAAAATTAGACTTGGGAACTTATCCCAACACCTACAAATAAAAACGTAATTGGATCTAAGTGGGTGTTTAGAAACAAACTGAATGAGAATGGAGAAGTGGTTAGAAAGAAGGCAAGGCTTGTATGTAAAGGCTACTCACAAGTTGAAGGAATAGATTTTGAGGAGACATTTTCTCTAGTGGCAAGAATGAAAGCTGTCAAAATGTTTTCAGATTTTTCAAAACATAAGGATTTCAAAGTTTATTAGATGGATGTGAAGTTTGCTTTCTTGAATGGAGAATTCAAAGTATACATGGAATAGCTGAAAGGATTTTACTTATCAAATAAGCCTAATATGTTTCGTAGATTGAAGAAGGAATTGTATGGATTGAAGCAAGATCCCAGAGCTTGGTATGCAGGGTTGGATAAGTATATGATACAACAAAAATTCAATAAAGGTATCATAGATAGTAATCTTTACTTTAAGGTTGAAAAAATAAAATCTTGATTGTTGTTGTGTATGTTGATGACATAATATTTGGAGGAAATGAAGCTATGTGCAAAAAGTTAGCCAAAGATATGTAAAAATAGTTTGAGATGTCTATATTTAGGGAGATGAATTTCATCCTTGGACTACAAATAAATCAAACAAGTAAAGGCATATTTATTTCACAATCAAAGTATGTCAAAGAGATGTTGAAGAAGTTTGGATTGGAAGAATCCAAACTGGTATGCACTCCTATGGTTATTGTTTACAAATTGAGCAAGAATGATGAATCCCCTAGGGCTGACTAGAGTAAGTATAGATCAATTATTATTGGGCTGCTATATCTAACTATTACTAGACTGGATATCATGCATGCAATTTTTCTTGTGGATAGATTTCAAGACCATCAACTCCTTTCAGCTAATAGATGTTTCCATGAGTTCTTCTAGCAACAATCATATCTCCATTTTTGGATCCTTTTCTAATTTCATAGGTATTGTTTTGAAATACAAGTTTAAATCCATTGCTACACATCTAACCAATACTTAGAAGGTTATGCCTCAAACCCTTCACATAATATAGATCATTAGTACTATGCACTCCATCAAAACTAATTGAACCTTTTCCACAAATCTTAGCTCTTGAATCATCACCAAACATAACTAAACCACTATCATGCCTCTCAAGTTTAGTGAACTTACTCTTATCTCCAGTCATGTAATTTGAACATCCGCTATCAATTACCCAGTAGTCTTCATCTTGTCTTGCATGAAAAGTGGTAACCAAAGTACCTTCCATTCTATTCTTCTTAACCTCTAGAGCCTTCTTACTTACACATTTGTAGGGTTAGTGGATACAGATTTACTTTCCAAAGCTAAGAATAAGCATTCACTATTATCAACTTCATTTTCAGATTCATCACCAGAAATACTCACCTCTTCCTTAACATAGTACTTGTTATGCTTCTTATCCTTTCTATCCTTATCTTTATAATCCTTGTTCTTCTTATGTGTAGCCCTATTCAAACATCTTAAATCATAAAGACCAATATTACCACAACTAAAGCATTTAAAGGGTAGAATTCCTTTATACTTTATGGTACCTTTCTTCAACTTCCTGGTGAAGTTAGCTTCCAACTCATCAACACCATCGCTATCCAGTTCCTCCTCAATCTTCATTTCTTTAAATATTGTTTCTATATTTTCATCTTTCTAGAACTTTCTCAATTCAAATGCTTGCAAGGTGCTAAACAATATTCCAAGTTGTACTTATTAGGGTCATACATTTCTTCAATCACAAAGATTTAATCATTGTAGCAATCTGATAGGGTGATCAACATCTTCTCAATTATGTCTTCATCTAATAAATTTCCTCCTTGATTTCTAACTTCATTTGTAATCTATTCAACCTTGCAAAAGAAACTTGTAAAATCTTCACCATCTTCCATCTTCAAATTCACAAATCTATGCTTTTCTGCTAGTCTCTTTGATAATTTCACCTTTTCATTTCCTTCATGCATGTCTTCCAACTTCTTCCAAACATCATATGTAGTATCCAAAGAATTAACCTTAATTCACTTAGTTTTAGATAAACCATTGCAAATCACATACTTCACCTTCTCATTTTATTCATAAAAAAAGATCTCATCTGCAAAATTAACATCACCAAATGGAAGTGTATACTTATTCTCAAAAACCTTCCAATTCTTGAAACCAAAAGAGACAATATATCCTTTCATTTGTCCCTTCCAATATTTGTAGCCAGTTCCATCAAACATAGGGATCACCAATTTGTGCACTATCAGATCTTCCTTAACTTGATAAGCTCTATAGAAAGGAACCACAAGCTCTGATACCAATTTTTAAATAGGTGCAGGACAATTGAGAGGGGGGGTGAAATATCTATCAAACAAGTTCAACCATACATGTACAATATGAAACATACTAAACTATGTTGGCATCAATGCCAACATTAATGACAACACCACCAAACTAGCTCATACTTGCAATAGGTGTCTTGGATTAGACTGGTGAATTTATGCCATGGCTTGTTTGTTTCCTTTGGAGGATGGCTAGAAATGTATCCTAAGATGGTGGAAATTATAGATGTTGTTGTTGGTGTCCTAGGTGATGTAGAGGATTCATGCATTGATTGGAAGGTAGTACATTCTTTGGCAAGTGGGAGAATGTTGAGAAATGGCGCCTCAAATGTACTGGTGTTCAGGCCTCTATATTTTTTAACAAATAGTTAAATATCATAGGACAAAGTTACTAGTCTAATCAAAATCTCTTTGGTAGGAAATGGTTTGCTACTTAAGTCATGGGTTTTTGAGTTTTCCTAACTTAATTTGTGGGGTTTTAAGTTTTTGTAACCTCCCAACTTGGCAACTTTGTATTAATCTCCTTGTTGTCATCATGTCGCGGCTTTTGGGAACTTTGCAACCTCTGACTCAAAGTTCAGAAGCTTATATTTTGAGTGACTTAGTGATTGGAACTTCATCAGTGGGACATGGCTACTTTGGTAGGACATTAAAGTCTGTCTCCCTGGTAGAATGATAGGTTGTGGTGAGCATGTTTGTGACTCTCATCAATGTGACTTGGCCTTGTTGGTGGGAATCTTCCTTGTGTCTCCCTAATGGACCAATGGGAACTATTATCAGTGAGACTTGTAGTGGTCAGTGGGACTCAAAGTGAGGTCTCCTCGATGGACCAATGACTATGGTGGGATCTTAGTTGTTAGGGCGAAAGCGATAATTGGTGCAAGCCATTGTAACTCAACAGTAGGGACCACATGGAGTGATATGGACTGCATTAGTATGACTTCATTATAATAGTGGGAGACAACATGTTGTCTCACCGATATGGTGATGAGGTTGACTTGGTAATAATGTTGAAGTGGGGACCACATGAACTGGTACAGTGAACATCAGAGTGACTATCTCATATTAGTCTAGGAGGAGATATGATGTCAAATCGATATGGTGATATATTTCTTTCTTCACATTGTTGTTGTGAAGAGGTTGAAGCAATTGACTCTTCAATACTCTGTTAACTATATGGAATTCTCTTGACCATTAACTATTGTTTCTTGTTGGAAGTTGAACCTAATTGTTTCCTATTGGAATGTTGTAACTAGGGTTATGGTTAAGAATGAATGTTATAAAACCCTAGAATGTTTTGTAATGAGAGTGAGAGAGGGAAATAAAACAATGTTATGTTGTCGGATTCTCTCCAGATGGAACAAGATGTAAACTTTGTAAAGGCAGTGAACCTGATATTGTATTGTAACTATTTTGTTGTTGACTAATACAATGGAAATCTAGGCTTTTGGAGTATGTGGTTTTTTACCTGAAAGGGTTTTCCCCATGAATATCTATGTGATCATGTCCTATGTTCCATCTTTCATGTTTAATGATTCTACTTGATTGAATCTATTTAATGGTGTTGTTTGGAACTAGTTTAATTAGCATTAATTTTTTCTCTAAGGGTCAATGTGGGAAATAAAATATTTCTACTTCCACTTTGTGGCATATTAGTCTATTTCTTTGAGGTTTTATGATGAAAATAAAATTATTGTTCAAGGCACTACTGATCTTAGATGTTCCTTCTCAGATGACCGATATTTTTCCCAATACTTTGGGAATGCCTCCTTGCAGGTTTGTGGACTTGTAAGATGCTTACTTTACTAGGTTTCCTTCATGTTAGAGATCTTGGGGGATGCCTCATTACAGAGCTACGGGCCTAGAAGGAACTTACTTCATAGGTCTTCCTTCATGTGAGAGATCTTGGGGGTTCCCTTATTGGAGTTTTCTGGGAATGTGAGATGCTTTCATCCTATGGGATTTTTCCATCATTGGTCTAAGGGCCTTTGGTGTTCTTTGGGCAACATCATAGTTCTGTGAGGCTATGGAGTCCTTTTGTTTGAACCTCCTCAGGAGAGATTACCTGTGTAGCCATTTCTCTTGGAATTTTAATTCCTCCATCTTGCTCTCTCTTGAGCCTTTTCTCTTCTCTTCTCTTCTCTTCTCAGTTGTATATACTATATTGAAGATCTTCATCTTCTTCATCCTGAGTATATGCTCTTTCTCTCTTCAACATTGGTTGCTTCCCTAACTTTGGGTGCATTCTTCTCTTATTTTAAGAATTCTTCCATATGTTATTGTTCTTAATTTGGGGATGACACAGCGTACTGAGACAACCTTTTACATTGAGGTCTCTTCCAATTTACTGACTCAAATCCTTTAGTTTTTTGTGTGTTAACATTGCTATTTGGTGCAAGTTTTTCTTGTGTAATGCATTTGTTTTGCAGGTCTTCAACCTAGGGGCATGCTTCTATGGTTTGAAGAATTATCTACTTCCTCTATAGTATCCTTTTGACATAATGATGTTATTTATGTTTAGAATATTTTCTTTAGCATGCATATTAGTGTAGATTCATATGCCTACTAAAGTGGGGGAAAAATGTAATGTCATAAAATTTTACCCCTTACAATTTCACATGCATTTTTGTATCCACTTTAGTGACTACTCCTTTAGCATCTTGTGTAGGCCCATTTTATCCCTTACATTAGCCTTTTTACCTTCTCAGGATTCTCCAGATCCCTTTCCAGTAGCTACCCTTCATGCACCAACTGTGTGTTAAACCTTGTGCTTTTCCTATTCATTTTGTTTTGTAGCAAGATGTGTTTAGACATTTGAATTCCACATATATATATCTATGTTGGAAAAAAAAGGGAAGACAAGTGAGATGGGGGGTGAATCTGTTGTCCCAAAATTTCTTAACTTATTCAACTTATTAACCTTATTCTTAGATCTAATTATTAATCATGAAAACATAAATTAACAGCACATCAGAAAGACACATTACACCAATATTTTTTACACAGAAACCCTGTTAGGGGAAAAACCATGGTGGAGGTTAGTCCACAAGATTATACCTTGTTAAAAGTATAAAAAAATGAAATATGGGGAATGCACATGCATTCAGGAACACTTCCTAGAGCTCACTGCTCAAATAAAAAGGAAGACACACTATCTTACAAAGAGATTCAAATTAAATCCATCCATAGGGATTTCAATTGAGAGAATAATATCTGCCAATTCCTAGTTATAGTTCTGGTTAAGCACATGAACAATACTTCACTCTTCTACACACTTCTTCACTTTTCTTCACACTTTGCTCTGCCTTCGGATGATTTAGAACATTATTCACAAATACACACACATGAGTATCCCTTGGCATACATTCACACCTCAACAATCACTCTTATATATCTGCAACAAGAAATTTTAGCCCTTTATGTCAACCTCAATAAAAATACTAAAATGAATATAAACTATCAACCCAAAACATTAAATATTAACAATGTGAATCAACTAAAGTCAACCACAACTTAGTGAGGACCCAAAAAAAATCTCCAACATGAAAACACTTTAATTAATTTCTCCTCAAAGATCCACAACATGCTTCAACACCTTGTCGGCCAAGAACAAGAAAAATATGAATGCACAACAGAAAATCACCAACCGTAAGCACAAAAATCAATGCAAATATGCAACAAAGATAGAGCACAATCTAGAAACATACACAAGAATCATGAACCAATAGAGAAGCATCCAAAGCAACTGAGATAACTAAAATAGCCTCATCTTCAATCAGGAACACCAACTAAAGAAACAAAAAATCTATCAGAATGAAAATATTCATAACTCGATCAAATATTTATGTGGATCTCTAAAACTCAATGTGGATAAAATATATACACTCAACAAAAAACCCTTTATTCCACAACCTTTGATCATCAATGTACAGAACATATCACCATACTAAACATCACTTCACCACTAACAACCTACAACTCATTTATTACAATTTTCTCAATATCCTCGACATATACAACTTCAAATGAATTAATGAAAATAGTGTTGACATCAATGAAAACCACATATCAGCAAAAAAACCACAACATCCAATAGTCTATGTGTCATGCTAGCATCCTCCGATGTTTCAACACTCAAACAACTATTTTCGAGCATTTTTGCAACTTGTCAACTAACTTTGCTAGTGGTAATGGTTGGGGCTGCCTTGTAACTTCCTAGGAATTTTCTTTTCCCTCTTTAAAAGTCATCTTTTCAACTCATTTGATCTCTAGCTTCACCTCTAGCTTCTTTCCAACCTCGGCTTTGGCATTTTTCTCTTTTGTTATTTTGTTTGCATAGTTTCATATAGCTTGCTATAGTGGTTTCAAGCTCTCACAATCTCACAACACCCTTTGCAACACTCTTGGTTGTTGCAGCTATATTTCTCTCTCCATTTGGCTTCCTTAAGCCTTGCAACTTCATCTCCCTTATCTCATGCTTGTGAGCATCCTAGGATTCCATATCCCCTATCAATTACATTCTTACTTCATGATATGGGTTTTCCTCCTCGAGTGACAAATTTCTTTTATCACTTATTTTATGATACATGTTATCCTCCTTGAGCGGGGATTGCTTTTATCACTCATACTTGTTGGTGTGGGTTCTATTCTTGAAGCAAATTTTTCTTTCACCACATGCTTTGTCCATTTTGGTTCATTTCTCTCTATCTATCTAGCTATCCATGGAGGTGGGAACATCAAAATAAGGGTTTGACTAATGCAAACCCCTATTAAAACCCAACACTTTCTCCAGATCTTATTCATGCAGGTGTTGAAGAAATTCACATGCCAGAGGCTTAATCACTTACTTGGTTGTGAGTATTTCCTTTCTACTTCCTATTCCCTTTATCATTTCTATTTCACTTTATTTTAGCTTTATGATCTATTATTTTCCAGTGCTTTTGAAGTTCTTAGTAATTAGATTGCTAGTAGTCGCTAAGATATTTTCTATGACTTTCTCACTTTATGGTCCATACAAACACCAATGTGCTAGAGAGACACTAGCATGCCACACTGTTGTCCCAGACCCATGCTACCATCCTTTGGAAAAGAGATTGTCAGTTCTTCCATAAAATCTTCATGACTTTCTCTTTCAAATTCTAGAACTCTCGCCACTATTCCTTAGGGTATTTTACGGTAGTTCACCCTATGAGGCTCTCTAAATGAAGAGAACTCATGAGTAGTGAATCCCCATTCTCTGCATTATCCTAAACCCTCAACCATATACCCTCAAAACTTAAACCCTTAAACCCTCAACCCTTAATTTTTCAACCCTAATCCCTTAACTCTCAACCCTTAATCCCTCAACCCTAACCTCTTAACACTAATCCCTCAACCCTAAAACCTTAAACCCTAATTCCTAAACCCTCATACATTAAATCCTAATCCCTCAACCCGTAAACCATTAAACCCTCATTCATCTACCCTCTACCCTATACAGTAAACCCTCAACCCTCTACCTTATACCTTAGATCCTAAACCCTAATCTGTCAACCCTAAATCCTTAAACCATCAACCCTTATCCCTCAACCCTTAATCCATTAACCACTCAACCCTTAAACCCTTAATCCCTTAACCCTCTACCTTATACAATAAACCCTCAACCCTCAATTATAAACCCTATACCCTATACATTGGACCTTCAACCCTAATCGCTCAACCCTATACCCTTAACCCTCTACCCTCTACATTAAACCCTCATTCGCAATCCCTCATCCCTATACCTTAAACCTTTTATACATTAATCCCTCAACCCTCTACCCTATACATTGGACTCTCAACCCTTAAACCATATACCCTATACATTAGACACTTAAACCTAATCCCTCAACCCTCAACCCTTAAACCCTCAACCCTCAACCCTCAACCCTCATCCTTCTACCCTATACATTAAACCCTTAACCCTAATACATCAACCCTATACCTTAAACTCTAATATCTTAACTCTCAACCCTATACCTTAAATCCTAATATTTTAACTCTCAACCCTTAAAATATAATCCCTTAAACCCTAAATCCTTAAACCCTCAACCCTTAAACTCTCAACCCTTAAACCTTAACCCCTCAACCCTCAACCCTAAACCCTATCCCTAAAGCCTCAACCCTCAACCCTTAAACCCTAATCCCTCAACCCTTAAACCCTCAAACCCTAAAATATCAACCCCTAATCCCTTAATATTAAACCCTCAACCATTAAACCATCAACCCTTAAAGCCTTATCCCTTGAACCATGAACCCTAAACACTCAAACCTCAACCCTTAAACTCTCAACCCTCAACCCTAATTTCTAAACCATCAACCCTTAAACCCTAAACCTTATGACCTACAACCACAACCCTCAACCCTATACTGAAGTCTAATCCATCAACCCAATATCTCAAACCCTAATGGACCTATACCCTATACACTTAACCTTGGACACTCAACTTTGAACATTATCTCTCAATCCTCAAACCTCTACCCTATATCCTATACACTCAACCCTATACTTATACCCTAAAACCTCAACCCTCATCCATATGCCCTATACCACAAACCTTAAATCCTAAACCCTATATCTTAAACACTCAACCTTGAACATTATCCCTCAAATATAAAATATCAACCCTCAAACATATACTCTCAACCATATACTTAAGCCCTAATCCCTCAATTCTCAACCCTATACCTTAAACCCTGAACCCTACACCCACAAACCCTCATTGCTATACCCTATAACCTCACCCTTATACCCTAAACCCTAAATATCACCCCTCAACCCTATACTTAAAACCTAAACCATATGTACTCTCAACCCAAGTCACCCTATGCCTTATACCCTCAATCCATACCGTAAACTATAAACCCAATATCCTAAACCCTAATCCCTATACCTTACACACTTAATATTATACACTCAACAAGTTGAATATTACCAAGTTAACCCTCAACCCTATATCATGTATGTTCAACCTATTACTTAAGCCCTAATCCCTTAACCCTCAACCCTCATCCCTATAGCCTATACCCTCACCCTTTTATACCAAAAGCCCAAAACCCTTACATACATACATACATACAACCATACTTACATACATACATACATACAACCATACATAAATATATACATACATATACATATAGGCATACATATATGCATATGTACATACATACATACATATATGCACATAGGCATACATACATACATACATAAAGGTACACATACATACATAAAGGCATACATACATACAAATATATATAAAAAATACATACATCAAACATACTTAACAAACTTGTGCACAAACAATTCCAAGCAAGCGATAACATGAGCGCATTATAATGCGTTCACACTATGTCAAGCTTGAGAAACCTATAAGAACATTTTGTAAAAAAGGAGAAAAATACAAAACAAAACATAATTTGAGCATATTATAACACACTCATGTTATATCTTGCTTTGGGAATCCCCAATCCTTAGGCTTGGGATTTGCTTTGGATTTCCAACCCAAAGTCTTGGAGTGCCTTCTCGATGTCCAAAGATGTGTTTTTGCATATTCTACAAGATTTCACATAATCTCATTCTTGCTAACCATCATGTTTGCATTTGTTTCAAGGTCGAGTAAATCAAACTCTGGGTAATGTAAGGCTCTCTCTTAGCTATTTAATGATGTATTTTTTTCACATTTTGATAATGTTAAGGTTTTCATCTTTAATTTCTTTTGTTTGTGTTTGTTTTTGTCAAAACCTAGTGTTTTGTATTTTTTGCTTCATTTTTTAACCATTCAAATAAATTACACTTTTATAAACTAGACTCCATTCTACACATATTAAAAGAAAATGATTTTTTATTAGTTTTCAAAAATTATAGGGGTAGCACGACCAAAAATTTTATTTTCAGGATGTGCCACTTTGAAAATTAGTAAAAAATTAAATATTCATTAAAAAATTATCAGAAAAAATAGGCATAAACTACAAGTTGTTAGCTAGTTTCTCATTGAGGTGATTTTAAAAATACCAAAAAAATAGTTAACCTTTTGAGGAAGCCACAAAAGGTGCCATGTTATGTTTTTCTGACAAAAATAACACTGATTTATGTGGCTCCCTTTTTTGAACCCCTTAATCTCTACCATTTTAAAAAATAATTAGTAGTTTAGAAAGTAAACTTAGCACTACAAACAATTTTTTGTTGCATCTTGAAATTTCGAGTGTAACTATCCTCAATTTCTCATCCAAGGTCAATATTTTCCAATTTTAGAAAAAAAGCAGCCACTTAAGACCCCTTTTTGACCTCCCATCTTTTTGCACTTACCCACAATATGTCTTAAATTAAATTTAGCCAAATGCATTATCCTTGCAGAAAATCTATTTTTTTCTAAAATTTATAATTTTATCAACTTTCCCTTATCCTAACCATCTTTACCATTTTTCTCACATCTCAACCTTCATTTCTAAAATTATGATCTTAGGGATGTGTTGCAATGATGTCTCCACAATCCTACTCATATCCCCATTTAAGATAAAAATAAAAGGCCAAAGAAAGCTTACAATAATATTTTGATGACTAAATATATATTTGTTAGATGTGATTTAATATTTTGACTTCCTGAGATGTTTTCTATTGGTATCAATTACTCACTAATGGTCCTTGTCTAATTCAAAATTATGTTTTTAAATCAATTATTCAAGTTTCTAAAAGGGTTCAACAACAACAACAAACTTTATGTTATTAATTATCAGTTTTTTATAGTAAGTTTTCAATAATAGTTGGTAATATTACTCTATCTATTCTCTTACAAGGATTTCCTATAAAATATTCAACTAACTACACTCAAGAACACTCAAAATATTTTTGTATCTTTCAGTTTTAAAGATTTTACTTTTATTCACATATCTAGCACATCCTTGAGGAGATTCAAGCATTAAATTCCTACTCATTGTAAAATTATCCTTTCTCAAAGAAAAATTCATTTGATGTTTTCTAGGTAAGAGCTCTATTTGGTTTCTATTTTATTTATTTTTTTCCATCTCATCATTTTTATAGGGTTATATCAAATAATCCATTTAAGAAATTCTATTTATTTTTGTTTTTCATGTTGCATGATGTTTGTAATGACCAAAAGTATATACTTTAATATATTCTTCCTCTTCTTTCTTTGAGAGAAACAAGTGGAGTTGATGCTCTCTTCTTAACATCCTTAATTTTCCCCTCTTTTTTATCCTACCATCCCTAGGACATTTATCCTCTCAACTTAGCCTTGATACATATAGATATTTATTTGTGAAAACTTATTTTTTATCCTTCTAAATAACATAAAGAAATCCACTTTGTAGTCTTCTCTTTATTCATTGTATATTTCCTTCTCCATCCTATTGGGTGTTGAATCCCAAAGGTCACTTTTCCTTTTCCCTCCAATTGCATTGTCTCTTCACATTCTATTCTTTTCGAAGAATTTATCCATATTGGATAATGTAATTGTTGATTACATAATTCTATATATGATACTATTGTAATGTGTATTTGAATATAAAAAATAATAGAGTTTTCCCTTGCTTGAAAGTGGATGTAGACAAATTGGTGAACCACTATAAATCATTGTGGTCTTTGTGTTTGTATATTGTATCAACTCTGTTTTAATTTTTGCAATCTTATTTTCATTTTTTCTGTAACAATTTTATCAACAATTGGTATTGGAGCTTGGCATAATTGATGTTCAAGAATTGTGATAATTTTTGAGAATGGAGGAAGCAAATAAATGGAAGATAGAGAATTTTGTGGGGTAGAACTTTAGATTGTGGAAACTACAGATGGATTATTTTTTGATTAGAGGTGATATTTCACTCATGTTGGATGGAAAAGTAAAGAATCTAACTGTGATATCAGATGAATACTAGGAAAGATTGGATAAGAAAGTAGGATCGGTAATTATCTTATCGTTGTCTAGCAACATTCTCTTCAATGTCATAGTAGAGAAGACTTCGAAAGAATTATGGGAAAAATTAACAAACATGTATAAGATGGCTTCAACTTCAAATAAATTTTATCTCATAAAAAAATTATACAATTTAAAAATGAAGAAAGGTGGAATTGTATCAAACCACTTGAAAAAATTCAACATGCTAATCACCCAATTGGTTTTAGAAAACATTATTTTGGACGATGAAATCAAAGCCATCTTACTACTATGTTCTCTTTCAAATAGTTAGGAAGGTGTTGTGATGGTAATCAACACCTCCATATCCATGAAAGAAAAACTCAAGTTTGATGATGTTTCTACAACTCTACTCAACGAAGATATGTGAAGGAAAAATCAACAAACCGCATTTGGTGATGCCTTGATTTTTGGCAATAGAGATAGAAATAACAATAGAAGGAGAAAAAAATTAGAAAGGAGATCAATATCAAGGGGCATAAATGGAGGTTGTTGGTTTTGTAGAAAAGAAGTCCATACAAAGAATTGTTGGTCATACAAAAAAGTGAAAAATCAATCAAAGGGAGATGAAGTGAACACCATGTATAAAAAAAGGATGAAAGTGTTTTAGTCTTGTCAATGGGTGAAACTACAACAGATTCGTGGGTGTTGGATTTCAATACATCATTTCATGCAACCTTATGTTGGGATGCTTTCCAAAACTATCAAGAAGGTAAATTCAGTAAAGTATATCTTGGTGATAACAAGGCATGTACAATTATTGGCAAAGGTGACATAATGTTGAAGTTGAAGAATGGAAACAAGTGGTTGTTCTGTGATGTAAGACATATTCAAGAGATAAAATAAAATCTAATTCATGCGTGATAGCTAGATGCTCAAGGATGTAGTGTCACCTTTGAGTCAAACAAATGGAAGGTGACCAAAGGAGAGTTAGTAGTTGCAAAACATTGTAAATTGGTCACATTATATGTGCTAGATAGTCTCATTAAAATGGGAGCAGTGATGGAACTTGTGGATAGTGAAGCAAAACTATGGAATAAAAGGCTCAAACACATGAGCAAGAAGGGGCTCAAAATCTTGTTGAAAAGGGATCATCTTTTGGGTTTAAAATCTATGGATTTGGACCTATGTGAGCATTATTTATATGGAAAAAGGAAGTGGATTAGTTTCTCAAAGACCAGACATAACAAAAAGAAAATTCCCTTGGAACTTGTGCACTCTGACGTGTTTGGTCCTACAGACGTAACGTCATATGGAGGAACTAATTATTTTGTTATGTTTATTGATGATTTTACTCAAAAGGTATAGATTTATATGCTCAATAGGAAATCAAAAGTGTTTTCAAAATTCAAGATTTTTAAATCTATTGTTGAAAATCAAATGGGGAACAAGATTAAATGTTTGAAAATGGATAATGGGGGAGAATTTTTTTCTTCAAAGTTTGATGCTTATTGTGCAGATAATGGTATTGATTGCATTAAATTTTTAGTATTCATGCCTCAAGAGGATAGTGTAGTAGAGAGGAAAAATTGTACAATTCTTGAGAGATCTCAGAGCATGATCTCTAATGCAGGTTTGGGAAAAGAATTTTGGGTAGAGGTGGTTAATACAACAATTTATTTGATTAATTGTAGCCCCTCTTCTAGATTGGAATTTGATTCTATGAAGGAGAGGTGGATTGGAAGGTGAATTTCATACAAAAATTTATGTGTGTTTGGCTGCGAAGTATTCATTCATGTTTTGAAAGAGAAGCGAATGAAACTAGACTTCAAATCTGAGCGGTGCATATTTGTCAAGTATGCTGAAGATCAATATGGCTTTAGGTTATGGAATCCGGTGACAAATAAATAGGTTCACAGTGAGGATGTGGCATTTAATGAAATGATGTTTCCAAGTTTTAACAAACAAGGGGATTCGGAAAAAGAGTATGTATCTATTGATGATATTGGTAGTGGGAGAAATTTACAATTTTCACATCCAAAATTTGCACCTATATTTTCTCACCATGGTTTAAATTTGAATCAATGCTCTGCACAACCAACAACAACTAGCATGAATTTTCTTATGTTAAATGAGGTGCCAACACTCTGTGAATGTAATTCTACTCCAACATGTGAAAAATCGGTATGTATTGATTATGATTTTGGTTTTCATAATGAAAACTTTCCACTGTGAGTTTCCTTGGAGAATTTATTTCCCACACACTTTCCATCAAATGCCTCATTGCATAATTCATCACATCATTTTAATGAGCCTCCATTGCATCCTTTACGCACTCTCTCACATGTTTCATTGATGACAAAGTGGTCTAGTTCTGACTCCTTCACATGATGTCCATTCTCCTCCAGTGATGGAAATGACTTTGTTATTATTTTTATATCACATGATGTTTAACACCAATGCTATCTGACAAGAATTTAAATTTAGAATCTTCAAACCTCCAAATTCAAAGTTCCAAATTCAATATAAACAACATCACACAAATGGTAAACAACCCATGCCAAACTGTATGCTTCTTCATCATGTGAGCCTTTTTCACCATCATCTCATGAAGTAAATGCAAATTTTTTGGTTAAAAACTCATACCATGGTTTGCAATCAAACAATTCAGTGAAGCCATGCTCTTCCCTTGCCACATGTGAAACTTGTTTCTTACCTATCTGTAACACTTCCTTTGATCATTCATGATTGCATAAGTCTTTTGTGCTAGTGCATGAAGATATTGGACCATCACATGATGAGGGGAATTCAAAGTCTTTAGTTGAAAATTCAAACTTTGTTCATCTTGTGTAGCCTTTAAATGTCTAAGTGTAGCCTAGTATGCATATGAAATTCATTTACCATTTTTAGAGCAGCCTATGAATAACAGTTTAAGGTCGATGAGATAGTTAAATCCCAATCAAACATTTAATCCTTGAGCATCTATTTATACTGATAAGTAGCAAGTTAATAATTAGATAGGGGAAAGTAATGCAAAAGTTGTTGATTATAGTGTGTTTACTCAAAATAATATAGTACAAAGGAAAAATGGTGAAGATAACTTGCAAGAATAGGGTAATGTGCAATAATTAATTCCTCAAGTGTAGAGGTCTACCCAAGAGTGTCAACCTTTGGTAAGATTTGATGATTACTAGTTATTGATTTCTAATCAATTAGAGTATGCAACTTTTAGAGATGCTTGTAAAGATGTCAATCGAGAGAAGTGGTTGGATGCTATGCAAGAGGAAATGGATTCATTGATGGAAAATCATAGCTAGTATTTGGTGAAGATTCCACCAAATTAGAGAGAATTGAGGAATTGATGGGTGTATAGATTGAAAGAGGAAGGAGGTAGGAAATGGTAGCAAGAAAGATTGGTCGTCAAGGGGTATGATCAACAAAAAGGGATTGATTTTAATGAGATTTTCTCACCAATTATGAAGATGACTACAATTCAAGCAATTTTGGGCCTCACAATAGATTATGATCTTGAACTTGAGCAAATTGATGTGAAGAAAACATTTCTACATGGTGATATAAATGAGGAGTTATATATGCATCATCCATAAGGTTTGAAAAAAAGGGTAAAGAAGATTTATATTATAGGTTGGGGAGGAGTTTTATGGGCTCAAGAAATCCCCAAGGTAGTGGTACTTGAAGTATGATTCTTTCATGACTAAGCAACACTTCACATGCTACAAATCTAATCCGTGTGTGTATTATAAGGTTTTCAATAATGGTGAGCTTTTTTATTGCTGCTCTATTTTGATGACATGCTTGTTACTGGAACTAGTATGAGAGTTGTTCATGATTTGAAAAAAAATAGCTCAAAATTTTATAGTGAAAGATTTAGAAGTAGAAAAGAGGATACTTGGCATGACTATAATTTAGGACAGACATAAGAGGGAAATTAGGTTATCACAAGAAAAATATATTGACAAAATGTTGGATAGATTTAATATGAAGAGTGATAAGCCCATGAGCACTCTCCTTACTAACCACTTTCATTTTTCATTTGAAATGTATGCCAAAACACCTCAAGATTAGGAAAATATGAAAGGGTATTCCCTATTCATCAACCCCGTTAGGAATCTTATGTATGCGATTTTGTGCACTCATTCAGACTTTCCCATGTAGTGGGAGTAGTGAGTAGATTTATGAGAAATCCATGAAAGATTCGTTGGGAAGTAGTGAAGTGGATAATCAGTTATTTAAAATGGACTTCAAACTATGTTTTTTGTTTTGGATGTAAAAATGCACAACTGCATGGTTTTGTTGACTCCAATATGGCTGGAGTGTTGGACCAATGGAGGTCTACAATAGGATATGTGTTCACATTTTTTGGGGAAGCAATTAGTTAGGTTTCATGGTTGCAACAAGTGGTTGCACTCTCCACTACTAAGGGTGAATACATTGTGCTCATTGAAGGTGCAAGGAGATGATTTGGTTGTAACAACTGTTGGGAGAGTTGGGTTTCAAACTGCATGTTTTCACTCTTTTTTGTAATAGCAAAAATGTTATTCACTTGGAAAAAAACTCAACCTTTCATATGTTGGAAAGAGTAACTACAAATTTTTTCTGGTGTTGTCATTGATGGAAACCCTAGTTGGTGATTGGATCCGCACTTCATCATTTTCTCTTACCGACAGACAGATTGAAGATAGTCAAGGAAGAACAGAGAATCCGACAGTTTTGTGTTCATCGATTCACATGCATATTTTCTTTTGTTATTTTGAGTTGTGGATATCATGGGAGGTTGATCAATGTATGTCTTTTGTTATCCAAAAATCTTAGTGCCTTGTATCAAGTTGTGTGCAAGTCTGGAGATCCAGTTGGATATCTTTCTATTCATCAATGTTTGGTGTCCGACCCAGTTGATATAACATGTCCCGGGTGTTGGAGGAGTGTTTACTATTTTTTTTTTGTGTTTGAGCATTATGATTTGGGCCTGAGCTAAGTTGTGGCTGACCATTGTGGATGTGCATTGAATATTATTTGTGATTTGAGTCGTCAGTTGTAAATATTTTTCAGTTTTATTGAAGTCAACTTGTTGCAATTAAATTCTTAGTCGCGGATATATATATAAATGATCGATTATATCAATTTGGTGTGTGAAGGTGTGTCGATGTTTTTTGCGAATATCATAAGGGTGATTGAGCGATTATGCACAATTTTACTTGTGCATTAAATATTTTGTAATGCGAGTTAGAGCAATGCATAGCAAAAGTGCATAATCAGTCATAAGGACAAAAGATCGACTACTGAGCCTAACTGTAACTGTAATCAAGTATTTGTAGATGCTACTCTCTTAGTTCATTCTTTTGGATCTAATCCAAATCTTTTTAAGGAAGTGTTCCTTTCTATATTGAGCAGTGAGCTCTAGGAAGTGTGCATGAATGCAAGTGAATTCCCACATTGTAATCTTCTTTTTGAGTATACTCAGATCATATTATGGATTGGCCATCCACCATGGTTTTTCCCCTAATAAGGTTTCCATGTAAAAATCCTTATGTTATGGTGTTGTGTTTTTTTTCTTTCTATTCTTGCATATTTCTTTTGGTTAAATGTTTTAAGTGGGTTAAAGATCAGAATAATAAGTTTAATTTTTGCAAAAAAATGATTCACCCCCATCTCACTATTGCTTGTTTCCAACAATTGGTATCAAAGCTAGTTCCTCAAAAGAATTCTGATAGCTTGGGGAGATCTTGGAAAGTACATTCAATGGATACAAGCAATTTTCAACAACTTTTGGTGGCCCTAGATGATCTTGACCAGTCAAAATATAAGAACCGAGAACTACAGGAAAGTCTTGAGAATGTAGAGAGATTCATTCAGTCATTGAAAGAAAAAATTAATGAATCAAGGGAGAAAAGAAAGGAATTATGTGATCAACTTAAGCAGAAGAATAGAAACATGGAAGATGAACAACTGAGTCATGCCTTGAAAGAGAAAACAAAAGAATGTGAAAATTTTTCCTAAGAAAATGCTGCCCTGAAGTGTGAGATGGAATCTATCATGATGAGAATGACCAAGGAGATTGAAGATAGAAGAAAGAATGAAGAAAAACTTGCTCAATCCTTGAAAGAAAAATATGAAGATTGCAGCCGATTGGACAATGAATTGGAACAATCTAAAAAAAATGAGGAAGTACTTGAAAAATAACTTGATGATCTCAGAAATGAACTTACTGTTGCAAATGAGTACAATAAGAAATTAAAAGTTATCTCAGCCAAGCTTGATGAACTTATTAAAGGTCAGAGGACTAATGGTGACAAGCGAGGTCTTGGCTATGAAGAAGGAGAAAGTTCCAAATCCAGACAAGGGAGATTTAGGCAAGGAAATCAAATGAATAAAGCTAGAAGGAATCTGGTAAGACAACCAAATGTTCAAAGATTCAATGGTTACTATTTTAATTGCAATAAACTTGGTCATATGGCTTCTTAGTGTAGAAGTGGGATGAATCCAAGTGGACCATCATTCTCAAGTCAGTGCTTTAATTGTAATAAGTTTGGTCATAAGTCAAATGAATGCAGAAATGTGTTGAACAACTTTCACAGAGATGTCAGATGCTATGCATGCAATAGACTTGGGCATATTTCTAACCAATGCAGATCAAGGAAAAATAAGTGGAACAGTAGGTTTGGATAGAGAAATGTTGTGTGTTACAACTAAAAATTTGGCCACACTACTAGATTCTATTGGAGTAGAAGAGGTCTGGTAAAACAAAACATGCAATAGGATATTAAGGGAAAAGGTAAAGTCACTATAGATGTGATTAGGAGGAAAATGTAGAAGAAATGGGTGAAGAAGAATCCTTTTGTTGAAGGAAATGTGCCAGCACCAGAATCTGCTTCTGGTAATTCCTTCGGGAATTAGTTTTAGGCCTTTGGCCTAGGGGGAGTTGTCAAGAGAATTTCTTAACCCAATATTGGTAACTGACACTGGAATGTGGATAAGCCCAACAAGTGCATATATCCTTTTTAGATGTTGTTCAACCAATTGGAGAAAGTATTATATAGTATTGGAGATCCACAAAATAATTATCTATCATAGTGCATGGAAATAGGGTAACCGGATGAGTTAGGGTAAAAGCATTTAGTGCGACAAAAGGGTTAGGTGTATGAATGATAAAAGGTCATTTTTATCCTTCATTTGCCACTTTGCATTTTGGAAGTTTGGAGAGCTCTAGGGAAAAATTTGCTAAATTGGGGTGAGATTCAAGTATGAAGAAGATTTAGCAATCAAACTTCGATCTGACGAAAAGGTATTTATCGTCCAAAAACCTGTGAATTTATGAATTTGTAAAAATGGCTACTCCATTGGTAGTTGACATCAAGGATAGACCCCATCAAAAGTTCAAGTGGCATCCTTTTAAGTTTGTTGAGACCGAGCTCCTAGGTGCATTTTCATATGTACCGTATGGTGTCTTGCATACTTAAGACATTAGGGCTTACATGCATGCTAATATTGAAGATTTAGGGAGCTCACAAATGCTAAATTTGTATTCCAACCATATAATTGGAGAGGACTTCACTGTTAAGCTAGAATACAAAAACCTAGAGGAGAAGAAGTTCACACAATTTGTGAAATTCCCCATATTTGAGGAAAGCAGATGGGTACGATATATTTCAAGATGAGTTCATGCCAAGTTCATGTGGTTGAATATACCTTTTAAGATTACGAAAGAGGGTATAAGCACTATCACAGGTCTAAATTCCTCTAGTGGACTACCAATCTTGAAATCTATAAAGAATAAAATGGTTACTAATGCAACAAGTGAAAGTTTTTATAGAAGGGCAATGACAATAAAAGATATTGTTGAAGTGGATGTGAAATTTGCATCGATGGTCATTGGCTACAAGGTCTACCACTCCAACTGGGATAATTTAGTATCTGGTATGACCATTTATGCAACCTATTAGATGGTAAAAGAAAATGTAGATTATGACTTATATGAGTTGCTTAGAAGTTAGCTGATAGAGAATTTGGATAAGATTAAGAAAGACAAGAACTCTTTTAAATATGGTAATTTTCTACTGCGTTTGTTTTTTTATTTCATGAGTGATATTTTGGGTGTTGGGAAAGTTAATTGGAAAAGTAATCAGCCCATAGGTTTTCAAAGAAGAGATACATTATATGGAATTAGTGATAGTCAAACCAGAAAAACTTCCCTTTGGGGGTACTTCAAATTTTTTTAAAGTATGATGCATGCAAGAGAATGAATTCCTACTTCAATTGTAGAGAAGTACAAAGATACAATCTATTTCATGGTAGATATTGATCAATGCCTAATGGAAGCTGTTGATCCTAGAACAATATGGATTATGCCTATGGGATATGAAGTCGCAGAGAACATCTTCGAGATGTATGCAAAACATTTGTTGAGCAAGCCTCTAGATCTGACATAATAGAGGCTTGGAACCTATGCTAAAAAATATATGTAGGTGTATGAACATCTAAAGAAGCATAAGCTTGTCAGAAGAGTAAGAGAGGAAGTGGAAGTCATTGTGGAAAGTTTGGGTATATCTGCAAAAGCATTGAAAGAAGCCAAAATGATGAGAGATGAAGCTGAAGTAGGAAAAGAGCTAGCAATAACCAAATCTGCTAGTCCAGAAAGATCCTCTGCCTATACTAGATCAACAAGGAGTTCCCCATCCCTATCTGCTCCTACAACCAAGCCAATTCCTATGCAAACTTAAGACAAGGATTCTAGTAAGAGGAAGAAGAACTAGAGCAAAAGAACCTATGAATCTATCTCAAAAGATGAGGAGAGTGAGTTAGATGAAGGTGTGAAAGAAATAAAGGCTACCAACACTTAGGCTACAAAGTTAACCAAGAGAAAATATTTTGGTGAAGAAGAAAAGGAAAAGAAGAAGGAAAAAATTGACAAACCAGGTATGACAGTTGAAGAAGTTGAGAATGTTATTGTCAAGAATGGAAACCTCAAGCCCCTCTACAAATGGTATGAAATTTTTGATGAATCAGGACAAAGAATTCTTTAGGAAGCAACAATAAAACATCTAAATATTTTCAATAAAGTTCTTGTTGAAATTATGTCTGGTTTACCTAAGAGTCAATATGAGGTTTTGGAGATGAGAAGAGTAAGTGTTGGGATAGAAGAAGAGCATATGAGAAAGAGAATTCTTGAAGACTTATGTCCAAAAATTTCTATTGAGGAGATGAAGTCACTCCTGAGCAAAGAAAAGAAGGAATTTAAAAGAAAAACAAGGGTGAAAAAACTTATGATTAGTGAAATTGATGTTGTTGCTAATGAAACCAAGAAAATCCTAGAAGCATTTCTATCAAAGAACAAGATCAATGTTGAAGACGTTGTATCTGATCTAGTAAATGAGGAGGTGAATGTAGATACTGAGGATATTAAGATTCCTCATGATTTGGATAATACAAAATTACTTATGAAGACTAAAGCTCCTAAGATTGTATTAGCTAAAGAAAAGGAGATGCCAAATGAAGAAGTTGAAGCTCCTAAAGGAAATCAAGAATCAGTTACTGAAGAAACAAAAGTTGAAGAAGAAAAGGTTCAAGTTAAGGAAATTCTAGTAGAAGCAAGAGACATTACTGAAGCAATGAAGAAATTTCTAGTGGAACTATAGAAATAATTTAACCCTGAATTGGTTGAAGGCCCGATCAATCTATCCACCCTGTCCCCAATTCAGAAAATGAAAGTTGCATCTTTTTCCTAGGAAAAAACTAGAGAAGAATCATTGAAGTCCCAGATTGAGGATAACGAAATTTTGGGTCTCGCATCTAGAGTTTTGGAGAAAATTATGCCAAATCATGTTAAGGATCCATTTGGTTCCTCTTCCAGTGAACTGAAGAAACTCATAAATTATGTAAGTACTCATTTCGAGTCTCTTGAAAAATAAGCCATGGTTAAAGTGTAGAAGGATTTTAATGGAAAAATATTTAGTAGGTTGAAAGAAATGATTGCAAATGATAAAACTTTGTTAACAACCTATATGGAGAATATTCAAGGTTCTCTATCTGAAGGTGGAAAGGCCTATAAGTCATGTTTAGTTTTGTCCAATTTTACTAAAGACAAAGAGAAGAAGGTGAAGGATCTTAAAAAAAAATTGGCTACCATTTCTAATGCTTTTGATCCATTAGCTGGTGATGTTGGTAAGCAAGAAGATCAAGTAATATCTCTACTTGACAAAATAAGGAGCTTGAAGCATGAAATGATAGGATTGTAGGAAGAGCATGTGAGCTCAGAGGACTAATTGGTCCAAAGATTGAAATAATGGTGAGTGTATTAAAGGAAGCCAAAGATGCTATGGCAGCTAGGGACCCAATGAATCTTGAGTTTGCAGAAACACAATTTTATTTAGTTTGTATAGTTTGAAATTTTGTTTTTTTTATGGTTTCCCTAGTTTTTTCCATTGATATCAAAGGGGGAGAGTTGTACAGTGAAAAATGTATATTCATCTTAGGGGAGTTGCATTTATGAGCTGAGATTGAAGATTCTTTTTGAAGTTTTGAAGTGGTAGTGTAATTCATGTTGGTATTGATCTAAAACTTAGTCATTTTTCACTAAGTGTTGTCATCAATACCAAAAGGGGAGATTGTTGGCAAGAGACACTACAAATTTTTATGGTGTTGTCATTGATGTCAACCCTAGTCGGTGATTGGATCCACACATTATCATTTTTCTCTTCTTGTGGACAAATTAGAGACAATCGGAACAAATCAATAACATTTTGTTTCCTACAATCCATGAAAGTTGAGTATGTGAATTTGGAAAAAGCGTGTGCAATTTTTGGATCAACATTTGGGATCATACTCCATGATCCATCATCAGGATGAAAAGTAGATAGAGAGAGAAGTTGATGGATCATGGGTATAATGCGAAATGTTGATCCAAAAATGCATACCCGGTTTTTCGGAAATTCTACATATAGAAAACAAATCATTTGACAATTTACTGTTCATCAATTCAAATGTAGATTTTCTATTGTTACTTTGAGTTGTGGATCTCATGGGAGGTTGATCAATGTATGCCTTGTGTTATCTAAAAATCTTAGTGCCTCGTATCAAGTTGTGTACAAGTTTGTAGATCCGGTTTGATATCTTTATGTTCATTAGTGTTTGGTGACTGACCTAGTTGATATAAAGTGTCACAGATATTCAAGAAGTGTTTACTCAATTTTTTTTTGTTTGATCATTTTGATTTGGATCTGAGCTAAGTTGTGGCCACTATTGTGAATGGGCATTAAATATTGTTCATGATTTGAGATGTTAGTTGTAAATATTTTTAAGTTTTATTGAAGCCAACTTTTTGCAAGTAAATTCTTAGTTGTGGATATATAAAAATGATCAATTATATCATTTTCATGTGTGAATAAGGTGTGTCAATGTGTGTTGTGAATATCATAAGGGTGATTGAGAAATTATGCACAGTTTCACTTGTGCATTAAATATTTTGTAATGCAAGTTAGAGCAGAGTAGCGCAAAAGTGGAAAATCAGTTAGAAGGATAGAAGATCAACTACTGAGCCTAACTACAACTATAATCAATCATTTATAGATGCTACTCTCTTAGTTCATTCTTTTGGATCTAATCCAAACTTTAGAAGGCAGTGTACATTTCTATTTTGAGTAGTGAGCTCAAGGCAGTGCGCCTAAATGAAAGTGCATTCCCACATTGTAATCTTCTTTTTGATTATTCTCATATCATATTTTAGATTGGCCATCTACCATAGTTTTTCCCCTAATAAGGTTTCCACATAAAAATCCTTGTGTTATGGTCTTGTGGTTATTTGTTTTTTATTCATGCATATTTCTTTTGGTTGAATTTTTTAAGTGCGTTAAAGATCAGAATAATAAATTTAATTTTTGTAGAACAATAATTCACCCCCCTCTGAATGTTGCTTGTTTCCAACATCATAATCATACTAAATACATTAAGTTATGTTATCATTTCATCTAGAATGTTCTTGAAGAAGGTAAGCTAAAATTGGATAAAATTGACACAAAGGTCAATATGGTAAATGCTTTGATGAAGATAGTACCACGAGAGAAGTTTGATATTTGCAATACTTCTCTCAGCATAGTCAAGATGTGGTAATAGGGGTAAATTGGGGGAATATCTTTGAGTTTTCAATAGACACTAAACTTCAAGTGGGAGATTGTTGGGTGTTGAAGCCCAATAGTCACTTTTCCTTTTCCCTCCAATTACATTGTCTCTTCGCATTCCATTCTTTTCAAAGAACTTATCGATATTGGATAATGTAATTTATGATTACATAATTGCATATATGATGTTGTAATGTGTATTCAAATATAAAAAATAATAAATTTTTCTCTTGCTTGAAAGTAGATGTAGCCAAATTGGTGAACCACTATAAATTGTTGTGTTCTTTGTGTTTATATATTATCTCAACTCTATTTTAATTTTTGCAATCTTATTTTCATTTTTTCTACAATAATTTTATCAATACATTATTTTATTTTCCTATTATTATATTACATCACATAAAATATTATACTCCCTTTTGGAAACACATTTAGATTTTCCACATCACCTAATTGTATTAGCATATAGCATACTGCAATTTCCTAAATTTACCATATGGTAAAACACAACCAACATTTTTTTGTTTGAAACATTAATGTATGAACCACTATGAATATACCATGTGTCATCATGGTGGTGTTCTATATGCATTGGGTGACATTGCTCATGCAACATCACCATCAACACATTGCTCGAGAGTGGGCTGTGGGAGTAATGTAGTTTGGTGCACTAAGTCCATCACATACACCCTTAAATTGATGGAGGATGGCTCTAGCTACCTAGGTCACACTTGAGCATAATTATTTGCCAACTAGCATCAGATTTAAAAGATAGAGAATTTTACTCAAAACCAATATAATACTAGAGGGGAACTATTCAACCATACAACTATTATGTTTGTTACACCTATAGTTAATACATTATTTAATACTACATTTCATTATGATAATTATTGTAATTAAAATACTATTAAGATATTAAACTTTTAATATTAACATTATTAATACCCACATTATTATTAGTGTTATTATTAACTCTATAAGTTAATAACTCTTGTACTAATATTGATTTTAATATCATTATTAATCATAATAATATTAATTCACATTAGTATTAATAAGGTTATTATTCATTTGATTGATTATAATATCAATTTCCACTCCCAATATAATATTATTTTCGTCATGGTAAATAATTACATTAATATCAAATACGATTATTGATATTGACATAAGAATGTTGATACTTTAAGTAGTTATATTTATATCATTTGGAATAATGATTATATTGTAACAACTTATTAGGTATAATATATATATACATATTTTTGCTCATATCTTTCAAATATGATGTGACAATCAAACATTTATATTAGTCCTAGAGAATCTTATTTCACTCTAAGCTATCTATGGACCCATGAAAACATTCCAACTTCAAACCTTTAAATAACTAGCTAAATCATTAACTTATTTTATATGTATATTAAATAAGTTAAATCTCTTATTTAAAACAACTTTTGCATAGTTTTTATATAATTATTATATAGTTAATTATATATAATATGTCTACATAAAATTTCCTTACATTGTTCACAAACCAAGGTTTTTAATAAAATGGCATGCATTTGTACATGACATATTAACCAAATAAGAACATGATTAAATTTGAGAGAAATGGGAAAAAGAGGGGATCCTTTGGTTTAGGGTTTGGAAAGAGCATTGAATAATCATACGATAAAGGATATGATTATGCATGGCATCAATGACACAAGGAATAGGTGGAAAAATTGAATAACATGAACAAAAAGAGCTAGATCAATAGATTAGGGTGACTTGGGTGACAACCCTAATCCTTACGAGGCTCATGCACAACCCTATCTTCCATGAACCTTCATCTTGATGCAACATGTTAATGTTGTCATTCCTCTCCACTACTTAGGATTTGTGAAGGTATAGGAAATTGAGCAAGAGGTAGATTACCATATATCTCCTTCCATCACCCCTCATTCACTTTATTATATATACTATTATTTTTTTAATACAAGTGCAAACACTATGGAGGGTGGAGCCTTCTTGTTGTAAGGGGAGGGTGTATCCTCCCCTCCACCATAAGCCATGACGTGTGGAGAGTGAGAGATCCCCACTCCTAGCCACCTGGATTGGCATATGATTTCCAACTATGACCTTTAAACAACATTAATTATTATTAATTTTTTATATATATTCATTTATATTTTTGTATCTTTATTTATTTATATATTATAATTTCTCTCAAGAGTATTTTTAATCCTCACAACCACAAGGATATTATCAGAATCAAGAGTGATTACATTTGTAGCCTACTTACCTATGTAGATGAGAAAAAGTGAACAAAGATATCCCAAATAATTATATGTGATGGGTAACACGGAATGGAAAGTAGTTCTTTGATTGAGGTATATGCATAGGTCAACCCAATATATTGAAAGGGAAGGCCATATGAATCTACAAGTGGTAGAAGTTAATAAATTTTTTCTATGTCTTACTTACTAGTTACTTAAGAGGTTGAAATTATATAGTTTGAAGTGAATAGCTCCACATTTGTATTTGGTAAGGATAGGAGTTTCATGCTCAAATTTATTTAACTATATACTTTATACTTTAGGGCATAATAAAAACTCATATTTATTAATCCAAGTAAAAATACAATGCACTAGTGTGTAAATCTACAATGCTTTTCTATTTTGAAGATTAGTTAACTAAAAATTTCCATTTTCAATAAAAAAATGTAAATCCTTGATATATAAGATTTTATAAATTTCAACTAGATATTTTTCAAACATGTTGCACCTTATCTTGAACATTATCTCCAAAAATCTTTAACCCTTATTTTAATTATCTACAAAACTATAGAGATAAACTACCATGTATGTTCATTTCAACAACTGTGTTTAAGTTTTAGATATACATTGCATAATACAACTGATGCTACAAATAAATGTTTAAAATATGTCTAATATCTTATTTAAAAATATCTTTATTTCCTTTCTTTCAAATTTCATTTACAAGAGGAGTGAAATTGAATAGAGCACAACTTAATCTCATTGTATTTCCATTTGGATTCTACATGTGCTCACACCATAATTCTTTCTAGTTAAATGACATATGAAATACTATTTAAAATAAGAGTATATCTTGTGTGTTTATATCTTTACACACATTATTACTATAATAATAAAGAAGGATTTATGATTCTATTTTCAAATTATGGTACAAAAAAATCTATTTTGCAAAAAAATTAACAACTATAGTGGACAATACATAATTGTAATGTAATAAGGAAAACATGAAATAAATATACAATAGGGATACATATATTGAATGAGATTTCTTGACACTTGGGAAAACTATGGTTGAGTCCTCTCAAAATTTGTAATGTGACCAGCCCTAAACCCACACAAGAGCTCAAAATAGTTTTCTCCAAGGGTCAATTGTGGTGCTCACCACACAACCATTGGCTAGAAAAACTAGCCACCCCAATCTAGGAGAATCCCAATGGATCCAAGAGTACACTCAAGCAGAAAAAATATGATAATACATAAAGGAAAATAAATATACACACAACTCCCTCCAAAGTTATTTTTAACACTATAATCCACATGTGATCAACAAATGGGGAGAGAATGTGGACAACACTCTCATGGAAAGACATTAAAATCAGATTTCACATTAATGCTCAAATATCCAAAAAAACTTCATCTTCATACCACACTTCTCACCCAAACCTTGAAGATAACATATGTGAAAGAGTGGGTAATCATACCCACTTCCTCTCCTTCTCAAAGGAGGGTTTTATTCCCATGTAGGGTCCTCCTCTCTCACCCCTTGGTGATTATCTTCCCAAAATGGGTTAGAATGGCCTCCACAACCCATTTCTCCATAATGCACATAATAATAAATAAAGTACAATACACTACGCATTTCCCCATCTAACGAAAATCATAAAACATATAAATAAAATTAAAATACAAGAGTAAAAAATATTACTACCTCAAAAAATATTCTCAAAGTGATAAGAGATTGATTAAGAGCTCCAAGCCGAGCTTTCTCCTCTTCTCCTTATAAAAAATCAGCAAGATCAACAGTCCCAAAATCTCATTAAAATTCAAAGTATTAAAAATAAAAAGGAACCCTCTCTCATTTTTCCAATGGGAGATAAATAGGGATCCCAAGTTTGAATTGCTTAAATGAGAGGGTGAAAAGGGTTTCTCTCTCATTCATCCCTCAAACTCAAATCCCCACATGTGCTCATACTTGAGTGTGATATTTTTCTTTAACTTAGGATGAGGGTAGGATAAAAATGAAATCCATCGTAATGGTGTCCCATTTCCACTCAATAATTTCATACAGGTAGAGAAACCCTAATGAATATTGATGCTTTTCCTTGATTCTTTGACACTCAAAAAATCATGTCACATAATCTGCAAGGTCTCGTTATATCCTTTCCAAATGGTATAACTATCTAATATTGGCATCCATCTTCTTCAACCTTTATTGTGTTTCATATGGTGCTTTATGTGCCTTTGATAATATAAGTGTACAAATATATCCTATAATAGGTACATAGATGTGACCCCTATGTCATTGCAACCCATCAAAATACAAGGTGTATCCTAAAAAATTTCCCTTAAGTGACCTCTGTGATTGAATCTCCTATTGGACAGCTATGTATCAATCATCCTTTGATAAGCATTGTAGAATTTAACTCCTTAAATCAATGCTCAAGAATATGGATGAAATATTACGTTACCCCCTACTCAATGAATCTGCTACCATGTTATTCTCTCCTTTGATGTAATGCACATAAAATTCATACTCACATAGGAACTCCATACAATGCATCTAACAAGCATTTAGATTTAGCTATCTGAAGATGTAGTACAGGTTGTCATGGTCTGAGTGTAACTCAAAGTGATGTCCTAAGATAAAATGCCTCCAAAAAACTAAAGGATGAACTTTCTCTACTAACTCCAATTTATGAGTATGATAGTTTGGCTTATGGGTCTTGAGCTCTCATGACTCATATACGATCACTCTACCCTCCTATATAAGTACTTCACCTAAGCCATAAATTGAGGCATCGATGCAAACCATGAAATATTCATTAGATCTAGGACTAATAAGATAGGAGCACTAGTGAGATGCTCCTTGAGGACTTGAGAGGTCTATTCACACTACTTTATCTACTTAAACTTCTTCCCTTTTTGTTGAAGGGAAGTGATAGGATGTGTAATTGTGGAGAAATCCTCAAAAAATGGTTGTAATACCTTGCTAATCCCATGAAACTCTTGACCTTTGTCATGGTGGTAGGTGTTGTCCAATCCATAATAGCCCTAATATTTTATGGATCTATGGAGATACCATCATTAGATACTATTTTACCAAGGTAGTGAACCTCTAGATGAATATGGCACACTTTGACAAGTTGTCATACAACTAATGCTCTCTCAAACACTATAGAACCTATCAAAAATTCCCCTCATAATCCTCCTCAGTACATGAATATATGAGAATATCATCAATAAACATTATTATGAACCAATCTAAGAAGGTATGGAATACCCTACAGGGGAATTTGTCAAACCAAATAGTACCAAATTAAATCAAATGACCATATCTAGTCTTGAAAGATGTATTGTGAATATCTTCCTCTACAATCCAAAAATAATGATAATTGGACTTAATTTCAATGTTCAAGCACACTTTGGGTCCCTACATTTGGTCAAATAAATCATTGATCCTCAAAAGTGGGTAATGATTCTTAATTGTCACCTTATTCAATTGCCTATAATCTATGCAAACATGAATGAATCCTTCCTTCTTCTTAAGGAACATGATGAGAGAACCCCAAGGTGAGAAACTCGGATGGATATGAACCTTCTATAAAAAAACTCCTCTAATTGCAACTTGAGCTTAGTAAGCTTGTGTGTAGTCATCCTATAAAGTTCCCTCGATGTTGACTCAACTCCTGGTACTAATTTTATGTGGAATTCAATCTCTTAATGTGGTGGCATAGTTGCAAAAAGTATACAACCTACCAAAGAAGGGGATAGTCATTCAATGATGCGTTTATCTCCTCTTCATCCCTATCACTGATGGTGATGGAAAACAACTAACATCCCCTCTACATACATTGCTTCAATTGCATAGCAGATATCATGCAAAGGGAAATAGGTTTTTGGACCCCTAAAATATACATCATTGCACTATAATCTTCCACACACTCAATTTTCTTTCAATTATAATCCACCCTAGCTCAATATGGATCAAGCCAATCCATACCAAATAATACTTCATAGGAGCATAATGGAAAATCAAGATCAAATGTATTAGTCAAGTCTCCAAGTTTTAATAGACAATATCTCGACTACATGATCTAGAGAAACCTTAGCCCCCAACGCTAGCTCAACCTCCCACATATCATCTTTCCTAGATGTTACTAGCCTGGTACAGTCCACTATAGAAGGGAATATGAAAGAATCAAATTCCCTAAATCAAATGAAATTAAAAACATGTGTATCTCCTATTATACCCAGGGCTGCAATACCTATGGACTAGTTCTCAACTTGGTAGTTCTTGCCCACTATGAAGACTTAGTGGGGCTTTCCCACATCACCCACCATCTACTCAGAGACCGATGCACATTGATCTCCAATTGTGAATCCCTAAGGAAACTCACTATCAAAGTTCCTAAGAACATCTCATACATAACAAGGAGCTCTCGATTATACCTATACTAGTTGGGTCCTACTAGAACTAGTATGTCCTCCATGGGAAGACTGCTATGAGGGTGTTGGTGTGGTAACCTATACTTGAGGACATTGATCTCTATGCAGACCTTGTGAGATAGCCTAGAGTTTCTACCTCGGAAACCCTACTAGGGTCTAATATCTAACTTTGCTATTGCTACTACTGTAGTAGCTTGGATTTCCCTATAGAGGACCTCAATCTTCCTTGGAAGGAAGGGAAGGTCAATGAAACCAATATTCTTGTGTATATTGATTACAATTTTGGAATGAATCTAGTGTATCATGGGATTTACCATGAATATTCTTAGCAATGAGGTCCTTATCCATAACAACTTGTAGGTTCTCTAGATCATCCATACAAACAAGTCTTGATATGTCTTTATTTAGTACCATAATCAAACATTTGATGAAAAGCTTCTCATCCTGAAGATAGTCTACATACTATAATAGCTCTAAAAACTAACTCTCATAGTATGGTTTTGATAGTATCCTCTAATGAAGATAGTGGAACTCATCTCTATATGACACTACTTAAAGTTCTCAGACAAGTAGTTTGCCTTAAACTAATCTAGGAATGTCTCCCAAGTGAGGGTGTTGATAGAGTGGTGGTTCTTGTGCTCCTCTTGGTGCCACCATGTAGAGGTTATGTCTCAAATTAAGTGCATCAAAAATCATGATTTTAAATTTCTTGCATATGAATGCAATCTAAAGTACCTATCAAGGTTGAGAATCCAAGACTAAACCTCTACACCATCTATAGATCTTACAAAATTAAGTTGATGCAAGCATAGAAAATCTTGAATATGATCACCTACATCATAGAACACTCTAGACTCAACTACTACCTAATGTAGAGTAGGGGTATACAATGATCCAACACAATCAACCAATCACTCACAAGAGCCCTTAGGCATTTATCTATTAGCTTTCCTTCTCAAACTATCACTAATCCTTGTAGCCTTTCAAAAAGGACTTTTTAAATATATTTTTTTGGAGAAGACCTGATCTTCAAAAAGTAAGTTCAATTTGAGATACCCTTTTATCCATTCTTACACATATCCAAAATTGAGGTAGGGTTTCCTTGTATGGAAAGGTTCAAAATCTGACTGTCCTCTTCCTTATTAAGTATAATAGGGCAATTAGGCTTGGTAACAATTGGATTTTTGGTCTCTAGGGTCTTTCCTCCTCTTCCAACACTTTCAACACATCACTCATGGCCTCAATAGAATACTCCATTCCCATAGATCATCCTACAATATCCTTTCAACAAATCATTTAAGTCTCTAGGGTATTCTAATTCTAATACATAGAGATATCAAAACTTCAAGGAATCTTCACATGTGCAAACATCCTCTCCTACCTTTACAAGTTTGGAACATTAAAATACATGTAAAAATAGTCCATTCCACCAAGTTTGGAGGATTTATACCAGTGGAATGGAAAATTATGCAATTTTCTTGATCAATGGTTACCCTACCTAGGGTTTAGACTAGCCCAGAAAGAAATCACCACAACTCACTCAATTTTTAATGAAATAAAATGCAACAAAAAGAAAAGGAAAGTAGATTCATGGAACTTTCATTCCCAGTCATTTTTAGACTAGTACATGGTTGTAAAGATCCACGCCTTGCAAGATAACAATAGGAAAATGTTATAAAATATAGAAACACAAATGTTTTTATTTCTTCAACTCCAAATTTTCATCCACCAAACTTCTGGGTCAATGACACAAGGATTTTTAAGAATTTAAAAACATGTTTCAATGGTCTCCAACCACATTTCAAATTATGGACTAACAAAACATCATTAATTCCATTTGTGACAAATAGTGCAAAAAATTTGCTTGACAACATTATCCAACTTTGACAACTTTTGCATTTGTACACTAACTTGCACCTAAGGACTCAACCTAGATTCCATCTAACATGAAATGGTCAGAAAGCCCTTATTACATGAAAACAACATAGACCAAAATAAAAATCCAAGTTTTGACCCTTAAAGGCATAATAGACCTATGTGTGCCCCTACACCATACTCCCAAGGGAAGGAAAGCTCAAGTACCACTTGAGGAAAGACATGGAATAGTATATCCATGCTTGATTATATCATTCTTAGACATCCTAGTGGAATATTCATGAGGAAAACCCTTCCACTTGACTAGGTACAAAAAGCAGACCTTGTTCCTTATCTTCTTGAGTTGTTTTGTGTCCAAAATACATTCCAACTCCAAAGGCTAGCTTGGTGGGAGATCTCTTACCCACTCCTCATCTGATGAAGTTGATGAACCTGCATTATCACTTGCAACAACATTCTCTTTATAAGGGTAAGGTTCAAATACATTAAAAATAGGAGATATGGTAACACCAGGGAGAAGCTCTATTTCATAGGCATTCTCTCCAAATTTATGCACCACTTTAAATGTCCCTATATTCTTCATGTCTAGTTTAGAATACTTCCCCTAAGGAAACCTTTTCTTCCTCAAATGAGCCAAAACCAAATCCCCAACCTTGTAGTGAACCTCTCTCTTTAGATCAACATTGTGTTTGTAGTTGTCTATACTCCTTTGGAGATTATCCTTGACCTCTTGGTGGATCTCTTGATATCCACAAAAAAAAAATTCACCTTCAACACTCCTCCTTTCCATCCCACTGACATCTCTCAATTCAAACACACCCTTGGGCTACAAACTATAAGCAATCTTAAAAGGACTCTTGCTCAAACTTCTGTTCACCAAGTCATTGTAGGGAAACTTTGCTTGAGGAAAAATTAGATCCACATATTGAATGCTCTTTGGTCAAAAATATTAGGAGGTTCCCAAGGATCCTATTCACCACTTCAGCCCACTAGTTTGAGGGTGATAGGTAGAACTGAAACTCAAATTAGTACGGAGTTTCTTCCACAAGGTTCTCCAAAAATGGCCAACAAACTTGTTGTCCCTATATGAAACAATGCTAAGATGAAAACCATGAATTCTTACCACCTCTTTGAAGAATATAATGTTGGGAAAAATATTGATCATCTTAGAAGGAACATCTAAGATTATTAGTGCCTTTGGTAATTTTATTTTCATCGGATTTCCTCAAAGACACAGACCACTGTGCCACAAAGTAGAATAAAAAATAGTTTATTTCCCCCATGGACCCTTATAGAAAAAATTAATGCTAATTAAACTAGATCCAAATAACACCATTAAATAGATTCAATCAAGTAGAACCATTAAACATGAAATATGGAATGACAGATATGAACAGATATATACGTGGGGAAAACCCTTTCGGATAAAAAACCCTACACTCCAAAACCCCAGATCACCATTGTATTAGTCAAAAACAAAATAGTTACACTATAATTACATGCTCTAAGCCTTTATAGGATGTTTACATCTTGTTCCATCTAGAGAGAATTTGATATCATTACCTTGTTGTATTTCCCTCTCTCTATATTTTCTTACAAAAAATTCTAGGTTTTATAGTATTCATTCTTAACCCTAACACTAGTTACAACATTCCAACAAGGAATAATTTAGTTCAAATTCCAATGAGAAACAATAGTTAATGGTCAAGAGCATTACATATAGTTAACATAATATCAAAGATTCAATTGCTTCAAAACAATGATGTGAAGTGAGCAATATATCACCATATCGATGGGACATCATATTGCCTCCCACTGATACAAGATAGCCACTTCGATGTTCACTATACTGGTCCATGTGGTCCCCACTTTGATATTATTATCAAGTCAACCTCATCAACATATCAGTGAGACAACATGTCATTTCCCACCAATATAATGAAGTCATACTAATGTATTACATATCACTCCATGTGGTCCCTACTATCAAGTCAGCATGGCTTGCACCAATTATCGATTTCGCCCTAATAGCTCAGATCCCACCATAGTCATTGGCCCATCAAGGAGACATACATTAAAGTCCTGCTAAAGTAGCCATGTCCCACTGATGAAATGCCAATTGCTAAGTCGCTCAAAATCCAAAATTTCTAACCTCGAGTTGGAGGTTATGAAGTTACCAAAAGTTATGACATGTTGACAAAGGGATTGCTCTGTCACTCAAAAACCAAACTTTAGAACTTCTATCGAAGGTTATGAATTTCTCAAAACTTGTGGTATGTCAATAACAGAGAGAACCAAAAAGTTGCTAAGTCAAGAGGTTATGAAAAATAAGAACCCTAAGAATTAAGTTAGGAAAAATTTGAAACACATGACTTAAGTAGCTAAACATTTCCTGCCAAAGAGATTTTGATTAGACTAGGAACTTTGTCCTATGTTATTCAACTATTTGTTCAAAAATGTAGAGGTTTGAACACCAATACATTTGAGGCACCATTTCTCAACATTCTCCCACTTGCCAAAGAATACACTACCTACCAATCAATGCATGAATCCTTTATATCATCTAGGACACCTACAACAACATATGTGATGTCTACCATCTTAGGCTACAGTTCCAACCATCCTCCAAAGGAAAGAAACAAGCCACGAAAAAAATTCACCAGTCTAATTTGAGACACTACCATTAGTTCCAACTGACAACAAAGGTTTCAACACATTTCCACCACTCCATTGCACTCAACAAGCAATACAGAAGTAATTTCAAATTTAATACACTCAACATGAACACAACTATGAAGTAACCCTCAAGAAATAGGATATAACACCAACTAGAGAAACAAACAGAAAATGAACTGCTCCCATCTAATTGATCAACCCACACGACTGAAAATAGCACCCACAACAAGTTCTAATCCATCAAATCTCACATACCTTCATGGTATCCTCATTAGTTAACTCATGCCATCTTCATAGCCAACCCATCACTAGCAAAAGAAATCTCCATGTGTCAACCAGTCAAAGAAGAAAAAGCACAACTAGGAACTCCCACTGCATGGGTAACTCTAAAAGAATAAGGCATAACGAGTCTACCAATAGCATAATATAGAGTGTAATCATGTAGTTTCAAGGAATCATCCACAATGATATACAAAACCCATAAAAATAGCTCTCACAACAAGTCTACATAGCTCCCCCAAGATCTTCACACCCAACATAGGAAAGAGATATATAAGCTCCAAGTTACCACCCAAGAACTTGAGTGAAAACAACAACTCCAACCAAATCTCAAACCAATGTAATGTGAAACCAAAACATCCAAGAAAACAACCAAGACAAAAGAGAGTAACTCTACATGTCATGAACCTGTACAAAAGTCCTCCTACATAAACCTCTAAATTACAGTCATGTCACGTAAGATCTCCTTCACAATCCCAAGAGAAAAGCTATAACATCCAAACCTATTCAACCTCAAGAAATAAGATACAACATATAGATGTAAGCCTCTCCAAGAAGATCAAATTATTTCATTTCCCATCTTGTGAAATCAGCCCATTACATCTTTTAAACTCAACATAAATCAAAGTAATCACAATGCATAAGGAGATGAACATGCTATCCATCTCTCACAATGAATCCTTTAGAAACATCTAATAGTAGTTCAAGATCCATGTCCATGAAAGAAAGCATAAGACACCTAAGAGAAACAATGGGAAATAACTCTTAAGCAATAAATTGCTAAGTAGACCAAGAGTGGGGAATGAGAATGCTCCTCCAAGATAACCAAGTCATCATGACTTCTCCAAGAGAAATCTCCTCATTGGTCTCTGTTGAACTCATGTCTAACCAAGGTGTAGGATCATCGACCATTCTATTGAAAACTTCATCAAGAGTAACCATCAACAATATTTCTCTCATCTCAAGAGAATTACAGCCCCAACTTATTCTTCATGCATCCATGATCACCTAAAAATGATCATCTCATGGTAAAATCCAAATGAATCACTTCACTATCATGAAGTTCTCAAGCATATGACCAATGCGCCCAAAACAAAAAGAATTACCAGACCACTGTCAACACTCCAATCATCTAAAATCAGAACTTCTTATGACATCATTATCATACCATCCCCCTTAGGATATACCATACTTCAAGTGACCTTACCATGGTTTCAAGAGGAATGCCTCATGCCAAAACTCTAATGCACAAGCAAGAGTATAACATGACATGAAACAACTCTAAACCAACATCACCTGACAAGCACCACCAAACACCTTAGCCAGAGAATCCAAGCATCCTCCATGGTTCAAGATGTTACACATCCTCTAATAGTGTCTATGCAATTATGAAAGAACCATTCTACAACAATAGGATCTAAGAGTCCCTCCTAGTAGCATCTGTAACACTAAAGATGATCATTCACCACCAAGTAATGAATCTATAGTCACTGTTAAAGCTCCCACTAAACCGTGACACTGAGCATGACCTAACATCTACTAATATGAAAATACTTTAGGTCCACACATTAACATATCCATCTAAAAATAATACCAAGCGACACCAAGATCTCCAAAAATCAAGCAAAATAATTACCATCATTGTCAAAAGCTTACACAAAATAGTGTATCCAAGCTATCCATGATATCGTGATACAACATGCTACAAGACCCCAACACTAACTACCCAGGTACTCTCTCATCATCTAACCTCTCATCTCAAAGAAATCACACCAATGCACAAGTGACCAGAGACAAGGATAGCTAACAAGTCTACATCAACACTCAATCAACCTCATTGATATAGACACTCCACTTCCAAGTTATCCTACCAAACTAAATGGGTGATTAGTCCATACAACTAAATAACTCATAGATCCAAAACACTAAATCATTTAAACTTATCATAGCACTATAAATTGCAAAATTGAGATCTAAAAGAGAATTTACCATATAGACAATCATGACTCAAACACTAGATCAAGCTTAGATTTGATTCCTCAGTCACATCCATAATGAGTACCATAGTCATGAGATCCACCAAGCATCACCACAAGAATGTTGAATAAATAATAATATACCAACACTCCCATATAGAGAAGAAAACAAACCTCCTCTTACCATGCATAAAGCATGAATGCAGAACTGCAGCTATCTCATCCATCAATGCCTCCAAAAGCCAAGGTCTATAAAATAGTTTTACAATAGCTCCACATCTTCACAAGTTTTTTTTCTTGATCATGTAAAACCTGCAAAACCATTGTGTTTGAGAACACCCATGCACACCCATATCTAGTTTACATGTGGATGAATCAAAATTATAAAACATAAACACCATAATAGTTAGACCAAAAAATGGATTATCATGAATGAGCATCACTATAGATTTTTTTAAGAAAACCTATAAAAAAATCTCAAACCAAGAAGCACAAGTCTGAACCATGCAAGTGCAAGGAATCCATGTGAGGAAAAAAGGTAGTAAGAAACTCCAAGCTCATTTCAAGCCAACTCCTCAACAACCAACATGTAAGTGCATTCAAGAGAGAGAGAGAAAGAGAGAGGCTATTGAAAGAGATTTCAGATCATCCAATGACCAACTCCATAGCCTTCATGCAATCAGGGTACCAGAGAAAAACTCCTTCAATACTAGGTCAAGGCACCTAGCACAAGCACAATACTTCATGGTCGACTAACAACCCAATCATATCCATACCATTAGGGAGCCTCTCATATAGACACCCAATATAAACCACACTCTAGTACAACACAACCATAAGCATAAACTCACACCCCTTGCATTAGGATCATACCACTACCAACTCACAAGCTTCAGGTCACATCATTTCAATATGACCAACTTAGGTTTCTCCATCTTCCCCATCCCCCATACTATGTGTTATCTCTTGGAACTCAAAAAAAAGAGTAAGAATTTCAACTCACCAAAGGATCAAAACATCAGTTTTCCACACTAAGAAATATTCACAAAAGGAATACCCAGAACTAGAAACACCAGGAATTTAAACATGCATCAACATGCAAGCACATGCAAGCCACATGTGAGTTCATGTAAGTACATGCAACACACTAAAAAGTACATGCAGCTCACAAACCTACACATTCAAGCAAAAGAAAATCCAAGAAGAAGGCTGGAATACCACTTGTTGGGAAAAATGGTGGTCATCTCAGAAGGAATGTCTAAGATGAGTAGTGCCTTCAACAATTTTATTTTCATCATATTGCCTCAAAATTTTATTTTCATCAGATTGCCTCAAAGACATAGACCACTATGCCACAAAGTGGAATCAAACATAGTTTACTTTGCACACATTGACCCTTAGAGAAAAAAATAATGCTAATTAAACCATTTCCAAACAACACCATTAAAAAGATTCAATCAAGCAAAACCATTAAACATGAAAGATGGAATAGAAGATATGAACACATAGATATACATGGGTAAGACCATTTTCGGTAAAAAAACCCACACTTCAAAAGCACAGATCGCCTTTGTATTACTTAGCAATAAAATAGTTACAATACAATTACATGCTCTAAGCCTTTACAAGAGATTTACATCTTGTTCCATCTGGAGAGAATCTGGAAGCATAACCATGCTCTATTTCCCTATCTCTCTCTTTGATTATAGAATGTTCTAGGGTTTTATAACATTTATTCTTAACCCTAACCCTAGTTAGAACATTCTAGTAGGGAATGGTTCAATTCAACTTCCAACGAGCAACAATAGTTAACGATCAAGAGCATTCCATACAGTTAATAGAATATCGAAGAATCAATTGCTTCAACCACTTCACAATAATGATGTGAAGCAAGCAATATATTTCCATATCTATGGGACATCATATTACCTCCCATTGATACAAGATAGTCACTTCGATGTTCACTATACCAGTCCACATGGTCCCCACTTGGAAATTATTACCAAGTCAGCCTCATCACCATATTGGTGAGACATCATGTCATCTCCCACCGATATAATGAAGTCATTCTGATGTAGTCCATATCACTACATGTGGTCCCTACTCCCGAGTCAGCATGGCTTGCACCAATTATTGCTTCTACCCTAACAACTCAGATCCCACCATAGTCATTTATCTATTAGGGAGATAGACATTAAAGTCCCGTCAAAGTAGCCATGTCCTACTGATGAAACAACAATCACTAATTCACTCAAAATTTGAACTTTTAAACCTTGAGTTGGAGGTTGCAAAGTTTCCAAATGTTGTGACATGCCAACAAAGGGATTGCTCTGTTGCTCAAAAACCAAACTTCAAAACTTCTATTGAAGGTTATAAATTTCTCAAAACCCACAACATGCCAATAATGAAGAGAACCAAAAATTCGCTAACTCGAGAGGTTATGAAAAATTAGAACCCCATGACTTAATTTAGGAAAACTTTGAAACCTACAATTAAGTAGCTAACCATTTCCTGCCAAAAATATTTTGATCAGACTAGTAACTTTGTCTTGTGATATTCAACTATATGTTCAACAATGCAAAGGCCTGAACACTAGTATGTTTGAGGCACCATTTCTCAACATAGACTTGCTATGCATGAAGCATCATTAGTGCTTTTTCTAGGTATAAAATGAGCCATCTTAGAAAAACTATCCACAACAACATACACTGAGTCAAAACCTCTTTGTGTTCTAGGCAACCCCATCACAAAATCCATACTAATTGATTCCTAAGGCCTATTGGGAATAGGAAGAGGTTGGTATAACCCTTCATTAGTGCTACATCCTTTAGCCCTTTGAAAAATAGTGCACTTTTCAACAAAGTTCCTCACATCAATTTGCATTTTGGCCAATAGTAGTGCCTATTTAGCTGCTCCAAGTTCTTATCAAGACCAAAATGACTTGCAAGGCTGCCACTATGCTTTTCTTTGATCAAGTTATCCCTCATTGAACATTTAGGAATTCATAATTTTTCCCCCTTGGACAAAAAATCATCTTGGATTAGAAAATCAAGTCATTTCTCATTATTGCTGCTACAAGGTTGCCTACAACTTGCATAAATTTCTTTAAAATCTACATCCTCAAGATACATACCTTTCAAAGAATCAACTCCCATGCTTTGTAATTGAATTTCCTACACCATTAGATCCCTTCTACTTAATGCATCTACCAGTTTGTTAGCCTTCCCTTTCTTATGATTAATGGTGAAAGTAAAACCTTGCAAATACTCAACCCATTTAACATCCCTATGTTTGAGTATATCTTGACTATTCAAAAATTGGAGGGAATGATTTTTAGTATACACTATAAACTCCTTAAGAAGTAGATAATGTCTAGATTTATTTAATGCTTGCACCATTGCATACATTTCAAGGTCATAGGAAGAATACATTTTCTTGGATTCATTCAATTTCTCACTGAAGAAGGCAATAGGCCTATTTTCTTGACTTATTACAACACTTATGGAATGGCCACTTGCATCACATTCAATGGTAACTACCTTATCAAAACTAGGCAAAGCCAATATAGGCTGCTCAACTACCCTCTTTTTCAAATATTCCAAACTCCTATCACCCTCACTAGACCAAACAAACTTCTTCCTTTTATCACCCTTAATAATATCAATCATATCAATCATAGGAGCACAAACATGACTGAATTTTTTTTATAAATTTTTTGTAAAAAATAGCCAAACCATGGAAAATCCTTACCTCAACCACTAATTTGGTTGTAGGCCAACTTAGGATGGCCTCAACCTTGTTGGGATTCATCTTCAAGGTGCCATTGGTGACCACAAAACCAAGATATACTAACTTTTTTTTCAATAAGTCACACTTCTTCAAGTTTATCATTAGTTTCTCCTCATGTAATCTTCTCAAAACCAAATCCAAATGCTACAAATTCTCTTATTTAGTCCTACTGAAAACAAGAATTTCATCAAGATATACCACAAAAAACTTACCAATGAAAGGTTTGAGCACTTCATTCATTAACCGCATGAAAGTACTAGGTGCATTTGATAAACCAAAGGGAATTACAAGTCATTCATACAACCCATCATTTTTCTTAAAGGTTGTTTTCCATTCATCACCACATCTGATTCTTATTTGGTGGTAACCACTCTTGAGATCAATTTTGGAAAACTAAGATGCACCACCCAAATAATCCATTAGATCTTCTATTCTTGGAATGGGAAATCTATACCTTTTTGTAATTTTGTTGATGGCCCTGGAATAAGTGCACATCCTCCACTCGCCTCCTTTCTTTGGTACTAGAAGTGTGGGAACCGTACAAGCACTCAAACTCTCTCTAATCAGCCCCTTTTCAAGTAGCTCTTGCACTTTCCTCTTTATCTCTTCATTTTTCTATGGAGTCATCTTATAAGTAGCTTTGTTAGGAAAACTAGCCCCTGGAATGAAATCAATGTGATGGATAATTTCTCTCATAGGTGGCAAGGTGTTGGGAATCTCATCAACCACTATATCAACATATTTTATAAGCAAGGGTTTGATCTCCAAAGGCAATTCTTCTTTCTTTTCTGCTTCCATGATCGACCTAGGCTTCACTATGATGGAAAAACCCACATTCTCTTCTTCCATGGTCTTTAGGAAATCCTTTTCATTGACCAATGTCACATTAGAACCTACTTGGGAATCTTGTCTCTCATCTTTCAATGGTGTGAGGGTGTAAGAAACCTCATACTTTTCTATGGAATATGTGTTTTTCCTACCATCATGGAATGCCTTTCTATCATACTACCAATGCCTACCCAAAGCCAAATGGAAAACATTCATTGGGATTGTGTCACACAAGACCTTATCCTTATATCCCCCTATGTGAAAATCTACCCAACTTTTTTCATTCACAACTACTTGTTGGCCTTTGTTAAACCAAGAGACTGTGTATGGAGTTGCATGAGGAATCCTTTTTAAGTTACGCTTTTCTACCATTTCAACAAAAACCAAATTGTTTGTACTACCAAAATCAATCACAACTTTGTAACATTTACCTAGGAACTTACTTGTAGTTATAAAAAGTGACTTTCTTTGTGGTGGTTCCTTATCCATTGGTACTTTGACCAAAGTCCTTCTCACCATGAGAGACTCACCAACTTCTAGATCAACATTATATGATTGAGAATTCACACTTTCACTATCCTCTCCTTGTACAAACTAATTTATTCTTTCTCCTCCAAATGAAGTGGTGGATTGATTTTCAATACATTTCCATGCTTCATGACCTACAAATTTATTGCACTTATAGCATTTCTTAGTGAATCCACTTGATCCTCCTCTTTTGGCCTCCAAATTTTCCCCTATTGTTGGGTCTTCTTCCTCTAAAGCTACCCCTTAAGTCTAAATTTTATTCTTGATTGTTACTTGTTTCACCTTGTGATCTTTGGGATTACCCCTACCAGCAAACATCCCTCTTCCTCTATAACTCCTTCATCCACCCTTGATTTTATTTTCTTTCCTTCTGCTTAACTTATCTCTAGTCCTTTATGGAAAATTGATAGCACTCTTACATCACTCTTTGGTTTGTGAGACTTAGTTCATCCTATAGCTTGTATCTCAACCTATTGATGTATCTTGCCACTTTTTCCACATCATCTTCTACATGGCCTTCCCTTATACTCAATTTGTATAACTCCTTTGTATAGGCCTTCACATCCATATCTTTTTGCTTAAGTTTTTGAAGTTTCCTGAATAATTGAATGACATAGTCATCAAGTAGGAATTTACCTTTGAGTTTGGCAACCATCCTATCCCAAGAGGTGATTTTAGATTTCCCCTTATTTCTCCTCTCATATTGTACATAGTCCCACCAAATTAAGTCATGGCCCTTTAGTTTTATCTTGGACAACTTCACTCTTTGTTCTTATGGTACATCTTCATATTCAAAGTAGTTATTTGTTGCTCCTAACCAATCTAGGAGTTCTTCACTGTCCAATTTTCCTCCATACAATAGTAAATCCATCTTTATCTTGGGACCTTATCCCTTGAATACCTTCAATAGATTTTACATTCTCAGGTCATCAAGATCGAACTCTTCTTTAGACCCTTTTTGGGAGTTTTCTTCCTTCCCTTCTTCTTCTTCTCCTTGGTTACTCAAATATTTTGTGACTGCTCCTCTTTTTTGACTTGTTTCAACTACAAAAATCCTAGATTCAAGGGATATTTTCAACTCCTTCATTTTTCTCAGCTCTTTTGCATATTTCTCCTTCAATTAATTCACCTCTCTGGCAACTGGATTCCCTTTTGGAGGCATCCTTGTTTCTCTTCACTTCAAATTTTCCCTCTTCAGACCAACCTACACTCTGATACCAATTTTATGGAGAGGAGGGGTATACAATGATCCAATGCAATCAATCAACCACTCACAAGAGCCCTTAGTCATTAATCTATTGGCTTTCCTTCTCAAACTTCCATTGATCCTTGTAACCTTTCAAAAATTCCATTTTGAATACAACTTTTGGAGAAGAACTGTTCTTCAAAAAGTAAGTCCCATTTGATATACCCTTTTGGCCATTGTTACACATATCCAAAATTGAGGTAGGGTTTCTTTGTATGGAAATGTTCAAAATTTGGCTGTCCTCTTCGTTATTAGGCCTAATGGGGCAATTAGCCTTGGTAACAATTGGATTTTTGGAATCTAAGGTCTCTACTTCTATTCCAACACTTCCAACACATCAATCATGGCCTCAATATACTACTCCCTTACCATAGATCACCCTACAATAGCATCTCAATAAATCCTCTAAGTCTATAAGGTATTCTAAGTCTGATACATAGAGATATCAAACCTTCAAGGCATCTTCACACATGCAAACATCCTCTCCTAACTTTGCAACTTTGGAACATTAAAATACATGTCAATAGTTCATTCCACCAAGTTTGGAGGGTTTCTATCAGTGGAATGGAAAATTATGCATTTTTCTTGATCATTGGTTACCCTACCTAGGGATTAGACCAATTAGAAAAGAAATCACCACAACTCACTCAATTCTTAATGAAATCATATGTAAAAATAAATAAAGGAAAGTAAATTCATAGCACTTTCACTCCCAATCAGTTTTAGACTAGTACAGGATCATACAAATCCATATCTTGCAAGATACCAGTAGGAAAACATTAGAAAATACAAAAAAAAATGTTTTTATTGCTTTAACTCCAAAATTTCATCCACCAAACTTCTGGGCCAATGAAACAAGGCTTTTTAAGCATTTACAAACATTTTCTAATGATATCCAACCACATTTCAAATCATGGACTAACAAAACATCATTAAGTCTATTTGTAACAAAAAGTACAAAAAAGTTGCTTAACAACATTATGTAACTTTGACAACTTTTGCATTTGTACACTACCTTGCACCTAAGGACTCAACCTAGACTACAACTAACATGAAATGGTCTAGAAAGACCTTATTACATGAAAACAAAAAAACCAAAACAAAATTCCAAGTTTTGAACCTTGAGGGCATAATAGACTTGTGGGTGCCCTTGCACCTCTACCTCAAGTTTAGGTACCTATGGTGAAAATTCTAGGTGGAAAAATCCTCTCTCCCTTTTTTTAATGCTCATTATGAATGTGGGGGACTCGTGTTGCACTCTCTATGCTTCAATCCATGTATCCTTTAAGATTTCTATGACTTCTCTCATCAAGAATCCTCCTCTGAGCTAAATAGTCTAATGTGAATTACCTTTATAAAATCCTCTAATGTATGGAGGATTTGGGATTTGGGTTTTGGTGGAGGATCATGTTAAGGTTCCTTAGGAACATGTGGTGCTACTCATGGTGTATCATCTCGCTCTCTCTTTCTTCCCTGTCTAGATTTGTGACTATGACCCTTCTACGTTCTAGGAAAAATCCTACATGATAATGCCATAATGAAATATCAACAAGGTGAAAACATATGCCCAAAGTTCCCAATGTTGCAACCTAGCTTCTATTACCAAATATAATGCCCTAAATTTACCATAGGGAAAAAATAAAACCACTAATTTGTGTTTGAAACATTACTATATAAAAAACTATGAATATACTGACCATGTGCCATCATGGTGGTGTTCTATACACATCCACTAAAATTTCTCATGCAACATCAACATCAACACATTGCCCGAGAGTAAGGTGTGGGAGTAATACAATTGGGTACATAGAGTCCATTGTGAACACCCTTAAATCTATGTAGGATAGCTTTAGCTACCTAGGTCACACTTGAGCATGTTTATTTACCAACCAATGTGAGAGTTAGAAGAGAGAGAGTTTCACTTGGAACCAATATTATGCTAGAGGGGAATTATTCAACCATTTTGCTACTATATTTGTTACACCTATACTTAATACATTATTTAACACTATGTTTCATTACGATAATTATTATAATTAAAATATTATTAAGATGTTACTTTAATATTAACATTATCATTAATTTCCACATTAGTATTAGTGTTATTATGAACTCCCCAAGTTATTAACTCTTTCACTAATATTGATTATTAATCATAATAATATTAATTCACATTAGTATTAATATAATATTATTAATCCTATTGATTCTAATATCAATTTCCACTCCCAATTTAATATTATTTCCATCACGATTAATAATTAAATTAATATCAATGTGATTATTGATAATGACATAAGAATGGTGATACTTTAAATATTTATATTTATATCACTTGGGCTAATGATTATATTGTAATAACTTATTAGGTATAATATATATACATAATTTGATTCATGACTTTAAAATATGGCATGACAATTGGACATTTACATTAGTATTATATAATCTTATCTCACTCTAACCTATCCATGGATCCATGAAAACATTTCAACTTCAAACCTCTAAATACATAACTAAAGTGTTAAATTATTTTATACATATATTAAATAACTTAAATCTCTCTTTTTAAAAAAGTTTTAGAATATTTCTTAAGTATATACTTATTATATATATAATTATATATAATATGTCTACATAAATTTTCCTTGTGTTGTTTACTGGCCAAGGTTTTGTAGTAAAATATCCTACATCTATACATGACATATTTACAAGAATAAGGACACAATTAAATTTGAGTGACCTATCCATATTTAATTAACAAATATAAACACTAATTAACCTTAATTATATTGAATGAATAATATTGATTTATATTATTTACATATGCATTTAATTGTTAGAAGTGTAAATTTCAAGTGGGTATGACATGTGAAAGATGGAATATAATGTTATGTCATGTTTCAACAATTTTTATGTGAAATGGGAAGAGGAGGGGATCCTTTGATTTAGGGTTCAAAGAAATCATTAAATAATTAGATGATAGGGGATATGATTATGCACAAAATCAATGTCATAAAGAAAAGGTGTAAAACTTGAATAACATGGAATTTAAGAGCCAAATAAATGGATTAGAGAAACTTGGGTGTTGAGCCTAATCCTTACGAGTCTCATGCACAACCCTATCCATAATGAACCTTCTTCTTATCTTGATGTAGCAAGTTAATGTTATCATCCATCTCAACTACTTAGGATCTATGAAGGTATAGGCAATTGAGAAAGGGGTAGATTAGTTTAGATATTTTTCCATTGTCCCTCCTTCCCTTTATTATATATGATATTTTTTATTTGTTTTAATGCAAGTGTGAACACTATGGAGGGTCGATCCCCATGTTTGGTGTCATGGCCTCCTTAAGGTTCACAACTCCCACCAAGGAGTCGTGCCCTAACTTCATCACATAGGCGGGAGGGTAGAGCCTTCCCACCACCATAGGCCACAACTTGTGGGGAGTGGTAGCTTCTCACTTCTAGCTATCTAGGTCACCATAAGGTTCCTAGTTGAAGCCTTTAAATAAAATAAATTATTTTTATTTTCTTTAGATATATTAATTTATATTATTGTATCTTTTCTATTTATTTATTATCATTTCTCTCAAGAGTATGTTTAATCTTGACAACCACAGGGAGATTATGAAACTCAAGAGCGATTACTTCTATAACTAACTTGCCTATGTAGATGAGAAAACATGAACAAAGATCCTAATTAATTATACATAAGTAATATGGGTAACAAGGAATGGAAGATGATTCTCTAATTAAGGTATATGCACATTTTGACCCAATCTATTGCAAGGGAAGGCCATATGAATCTACAAGTGGTAAAAGATAAAAAATTTCCATTGCCTTTTAATTACCAATTACTTAAGAGGTTGATATTATATATTTTGAAGCAAGCAGATCCACATCTATATTTGGTAAGGATAGGAGTCTTATGCTCATATTAATTTAACTATAGATTTTATATTTTAAGGTAGAAGAAGCACTCATATTTATTGTTCTAGATAAAAATTCAATGCACGAGTGTGTAAATATACAATGCTCTATTATTTTGAAGATTGGTTAACTATAAATTTACATTTTCAATTGAATTGAGTAAGGCCTTGATTTATAAAATTCTACAACCTTTTACCTAAATTTTCAAACATGTTGCAACTTATCTTGAACATTATCTCCAAAAAGCTTCAATTTTAGTTTATTTATCTACAAAACTATAGAGGTAAACTACCATATATGTTCATTTTAACATCTCTGCTTAATTTTCAAATCTACATTGCATCATACAATTGAAGCTAAAGAAAAATGTTTAAATTGTATCGAATATATTTTGTAAAATCATCCTTATTTCCTTTATTTAAAACTACATTTATAAGGGAAATGAAACCATTGGTGAAAGAAGGCACACTTTGAAAATATTTCATACAACTAATGCTCTCTCTCAAACACTGTAGAACCTATTGCAAGTTCACATAACCCTCCTCCTCAGTACATGAATATATTATTGTATCAACAAGAAAAAATATCAAGAATTGATATAAGAAGGTATGAAATACCCCATTCATGAGGCTTGTGAATATTGTAGAGGCATTCATCAAACTGAATGGTACCACATTAAACTCATAGTGACCATATCTAGTCCTAAGAAATGGTCTTATGAATACCTTCCATTGCAATTTGCAACTAAAGGTAACTAGAATTAAGGTCAATATTTGAGAACACTT